>JAPYYR010000532.1:0-50737 GCA_030523065.1 Aphidius colemani
TTTTTGCCATTTACCTCTCTGTCTCTTCCTCTCATTTGAATATATCCATCAGTGCAAAACTCAACCCAACCACCCAACCACCCACTCACCCCTTCGCTCACTTTACCATCAAGTCCAGCTCGTACATCAAAGCTCAGAGTCAACGTCTATCATGCAACGAGCACTGTGGACCCTTCGTATTTCCGTTAACAGCCCCATGGCCTATGACCAGGACGATCACCTTTATTTTTTCCTCTCAATTTTACATCCCTCTCTTCTCTACAATTTTTTATGCTCTTTTTTTTCTCATTTTTTCCTCCATCGTTTTTGCACGCCTACCAGCAACATGTACGACTCGTAAAACTTTTCCATTTTTTTTTTTTTTTTATTCATTTGAGACTCTGTTCATAGTACCACCCAACTTCCACTTCACCCCCCCCAGAATATGCAGTTTTTTTTTTAAATTTTATTACATGAAAACCACTGGCTCAACGTTTTTTATATATATTTTTTTTAAAATCAATATGTGCGATATAACTGACCTTACACACAAAAATTTAATTTACAAATAAAAAATAACCAACAAGTAATAAGTAAATTGTTTTTAGACTAAAGTTATATCCACTGTAAGAAGAAATATGAAAATCTAATTTTTTTAATCAGATAAAATGAAAATCAGAGAGAAAGAAAAAGAAGTTAAATTATTTTTGTAAATGTTGTGTGAAGGGTGTTTGGCAATGTCACTCAGATGACTCGTATAAACATGCATATATATACGTTTTAATCTTCGTCTATAGTTGATTTAATACTCACTTGCAGTGGATATAACATGACATTGGTATATGACAATCGAGTAACACGATTGACTCTTGAGTGCAACGACAAGCGATTGACGATTGCTCTCCTTTCAACAAGTTCAACAAACTTGTTCATAATCGTTGCTGTACGTCAGGAATTTTTTGATTTTCTATTATTTTCCATCAAGTTAAATGCCAACATCAATATTGCAATTAATCAATTCGTATACTTCAAGGAAATTTTTTTAAAAACAAATTATTAATTTACAAAAAAGTCATATTAAAATTTTTAAAAAATAAAAGCATAATTGGTTGATATTGTAAAATTGGAAATTATTGAAATTTTTCATTTGAAATTGACGTAGTTGGAAAAACCCCAGGCAATACAACGAATCTGACCATCAGTGGTTTTTCAGTTGGTAACTCAATTTGTACCTCGCAACAATTTCATCTCACCTCATATGTTTTTTACTTTTTTTTTCATTAATTTGTAATATTTTTATTTCAAATTTTTATCTCATCTATTTTACAGTTCTCATTATATCTTTTTTTACTTTTTTTTTTTATCTTTCTCTGTTAATTGTAATTTACAGAAATGCAATTAAACTGATAATTACAACAGCGAGTGCAAGTGAAATACCACAAAAAAATAGAGATAAAAAAATTTTCGAGTCTGACTTTTTATGAGAATTGGAAAATTACATTTGCAATTTTTACGTTAATATCATGTAGTCTGTATTTGATGGTGTATATATACTCAGTAATTAATAGAAAAAAAAAAAACCAGCAACAGGAAAAAGAAAGCAAATTAAACTCTACATTTTACCTGGAGCATTTTGTTTTTTTTTTTTTGGGAAAATAATTTTTAATAGTTTTGAAAAAAAGGATAATTGAAATTGCTCTTTATGATATTTTATATGCAGAAAATATATTTCGTCAATTCACTGTGTGTATATATTCTCTTTGAAAATATCAATCAGAAAATTTTCAACAAGTCACGCACTACCAATTAAATTATCCATCTGTCGTTTGTGTAAAATCGTGCTTGGCACGCGTGCCGCCTGCTCCTCATGACTTTGCACCAGAGAAGAATTATTTTTCTAAAAAACTTTTCGACTTTTCTTGTCAAAAATACCTCTAAATAATTTTTTTTAATAATTACTTTTCGCCCAGTCCAGTTTGGATTTACAAATTGACCCATGAATTAAACTCTTGAAACTGTCCACTTGACCACTACATAATTACGACTGACAGAATTGATATGTATATTTTATTTTTTTACATTTTTAATGGACAGTTCGGACCACCAGAGTATATTTTTTTAAAACTCACAAAATTTCAATTTAAAAAATAAATAAAAAACATTTTTTCCTTTTTTATTTTTCATCTTTCTTGTTGTATTTATTTCAACTGGACCAGCTGTGCACCATCGATATAATTAATGAAGATATTTTTATTTTTTTCATTCAAAAAAATTCGAAAGTCTATTTTAATAATTGAGAAAATAGAAATTCAATTATTTTCCGGAATATTTTTATTTCGAATCTGCTACTCAAGATAATACGTAGAGTATAATAATAAGCCTGTTTTTTTTAAATTTTATATAATTTTTTTTCTTTTTATTTGTAGTCGCTTTACTCGTGATAACACAAATACACACACTCAAACACAATATAGCGTATCTTCACGCCCAGATAAACAAATACTGTTCGTTTAAATTTATCGTTGATGTGGTGCGTAAACGTTGTATATTATATTTTTTAAAAAAAGATTAAATAATTCGGCCGATAGAATTTACCTTTTGCCTCTTAATTAATTAAACAAAAACACAAGCTGGCCATTAGCTGGAAAAATTATAAAAATTGGTTTACATATTAAACCAATCGAAAAGAGACTCTATTTCTTGTTTTTCATAATAAAATAATGAAAAATAAATAATCAATTTAGTGATGGGCTGACGTTGATACAACGAAAAAATTTGAATTTTAAAAATTATTTATGATCAGTTTGAAGATGCATTTTAATATGACTGTTGTTATATTTAATATTTCTTTCTCATCTCTTTCATGGACTAATTGAATATACCATCAGTAGAGTATATACGATTAATGCGTTTTAATGTGGTAGCTCTTGCTTTCAATTTTCCACTAATTTTTTAGCCGTCACTCGCGTTTATGCACCACCTGGACATGTCTGATGAGAGTGGCTTTACTCTCCCTTCAATCCTCTCAGCTCGACACACACTCTGTCACCCTTTTATATATTTAAAAAAAAAAATAAAAAATAATTTTTTTGGCAAAAAGGATTATTTACAAGTGCTTGCAACTTTGCATAATACCAAATATATATTTTATATTTTTATCTTGAAATTAACAATAAAAATTTCACGTAATATTTTTTTATAAAAATAAAAAAAAATTTAAATAAATTTTAAAATATATTTATCATTTGAAATTTATAGACATGAAAATTTTTTTAATACACATTGAGAGTGATAAAAGGTATTTCAGTTAATCCATTGAGTTTGGCAGAGGTAGAAAACATAGAAGGCTTAAAAAATAAAAGATAATACGATTTTTTTTAGAAATAAAAATGAGACTGGTTTGTTAAAAAAAAAAATAATAATAGAGAGGGTTTCGTTGACGCACGGATGCATCCAATGTATTCTGGTAAAGAGAATATCAAAGTTAATCTATTGCATCTGATTGTGCAGACAAAAAAAAATTTTAAATAAATTTTATAATTGATTATAAATTATTCTACACAAAATAATTATAATTTATTTTATTTAAAATTAAATGATAAGGTTTGAAACAAAAACAAATTTTAAAATGAATAAATTACTATCGAAAAAAGACAATTCCACGTTTTTATTTATTAAAAATTATTCACTAAATTTTTATATTTATCATTATCAAATGAATATGTATAAGTGTATAATATTCTCGAGATTTTTGGTGAAGTTAAATACACAGGGGCATTAAGTGACGAGGCAAAATGAGACAGCATTTTTATATTAAAAAATAAAAATAATAATTAAGGGTATGAGAGTAAAAAAGATGAATATGATATCAAAAATATACACATGCATCTTTGGCAATACATCGAAGAAAAGAAAGCCACACAAATGTAAAGTTAAAATAATAATATTACTATAACGAGCTGAAAGATAGGAGACAGAAAAAAATTAACTTTTTTGCATGAAACGAGATAATGTTGAAAGCTCGCTAGCCATTTTTGTGTTCGACTGTTCTGAGATTTGATACAAAAATGTGAGTGTACAGAAATACAAGGGTGAAAGACAAACAGAGAAGACGAGAAAGAGAGTTGAGGTCATTTAGTTTTAAAGTGGGTGGTTGGGTTGATATTTCTATATTATTTTTGTCCTCTGGAAAGGGAAAAGGACGATGAACGAAAAAAGTGGTTTGCCCTCACGAATGAGAGAAAAAAAAAAATAACTGGGTGCAATGTGGGTGGTGATGGGTCGAGGGCGTGGCTATGTACTTGTAGGCGATTTTCCAACGGTGGAGAAATATGCCTCGAGGCTTTTTTCTCTGCACACATATATTTACCCAAAAAAAAAATTCTCCATAGAAAGAAATAGAAACAATTTAACAATATAAAAATCAAATAATTATATCTAAAAATTTAAAGCATATACTAAAAAAAAAATAGAGAAAAAAAGTAAAGAGGATCAACGTCTGTGTTAAATAAAAAAAGTATCTATATATTAACATGCGTTGAGGGGCATTGAGAGATGTGTAATGTGGAAAGAGTGAAAGGAGGAGGACATATACCCATATGACGAGTGAATGTGGCCCGTCAAGCCAAGTAAATACACAAATATATATATAAAATGGGGTGGGTCGACAAAAGGGGTAAAAATCATTGCGCGGTCCAGCCTCGAGGCTGATCGATGGTTTTGCTGCACCTCTTTTGCACTCACAAACTCACATAAACACGCACAAGGAAATACACAGACATTTATTTTCATCTCTCATTCTGCAAAACAAATACATATATACATCAAGCCAATACACAACTCTTGTTAGTATCATCTCTCTTCTTTTTTTTTGTTTATTTCATCTCTCTTTTACCAACATTTTGGTATATATATATTTGCAAACTGATCCCTGGGACTCATACTGACTAGCCAGACTAAAAAATGGCCGTTGCTTCCGACTGGCTGGCTGACGTTGGTGTTTGATGACCTCGCGGTACCGTCACGGATTGTTGTTATATTTATTGAAGGTATGAGGTGAAATATACAAAGAGAAAGAGAATTATATGGAGAAGGATGAGAAAGAACAGGAGCAACATTCAGTGTACTGGTAACGTCAACTGAATATCCCTTTTTAAATTTCTCTCTCACAAAATCAGGGTGAAATGAGAAGGTGGGCGTTGCATCAGGGTGGCAGTCAGCTTGGCCTCTCTGGTCAGCCTGATGCATTGAACGAGAGAGGACCGGAAAAACCCCGGAGGGGCTCATACGACAGGATCAATGACGCCAATGATTTTACCAAACTCCCGGGGGTCCCTCATTGCGCAACTTTTTGTACGCAATTTTATAAATATTTAAAAAAAATTTTTTTTTATCTCAACTGATTTTTCAATCATTTTAATATTGATTTTTATTTTTTTCTACGCAAGGGGTCAGTATCATTTATAAAAAACAAAAAGTTTATTTATCTAATTTTATTTGATGAAAAATTCAGTGAAAAAAAAATTATTTAGAATTGGAAAATAAATTTTTGAATAAAAAGACAAATTAATATAATTATAAACTAATTTTTTCATGTTTTTTTAAGGTTTTTATGAATAAAAAAAAAAATGAATATTTTTGAAAATCAAATTATAGGTGTACATTGATACAGACAATGATAAAATAATAAAATTTTATATAATTTATAAATATGATGAGGCGAATAAAATAATCAACCCTCATACATTGACACTGTGTTGCTGTGGATGTATACACAAATTTATACGAATAGACTTTATGTATATTTACCAGAAAACAATACTCATAACGCTTGGCTTGTTGAATTGTAAACACGTGATCGTTCATTGACATTAAATTATCGATAAAAAATATATGCGATAATGATATGTCATTCATTGGCCCCTTAAACACTTTGACAATTATTCGAATGTTTATAAAGTCATTGATGACTCGATTATTATTTTTTTTCATTTGAAAATACTGATAGGTAATCATGAAAATTATTTAATACTATTAATTAACTTTACAATAAATTATTATCCAGAAAAAAATTAATTGATCCAATTTGATTTGACAGTTATAATAATGACAACTTTTATTTATTTTCTTTTCTGCAATTTTTTGTATTTTGATGCAAAAAAATTATATATTTTCTACGTTTTTGTTATATATATTTTAAGTTGAACATCCTCAACGGATGTTAGAATGATAGAAATTTCTTCCGTCATTAAGAAAACTTTGTGAAAAAAAAAATATTGTATAGATGAAAAAGAAAAAAAGAAAAAGGTTTATATATCGTGTGTTTATAACAATTGACGTTGGCTCTTTGGTGTAAAGAGAGTTCGTGACGACAAGTATAATATGTAACGAAACTTTTCCTGTAGATGCCTTCGGCACAAAGTGTTTCTAGTTTCACCTTTGAATATATAAATCATATGAAAATGACACCACGTAAAATCTCACTTTGCTGCACTTGAGGGCATACTTGCATCTATTCAAAGAATATATTCTAAAATAGAAAAAAAAACGTATACAATTTTATAAAATTTTCTTGATTCACAAAAAGATTATTCTATTCTTTATTTTTTAGTTTTTAAATTTATTTATGTTCCACAATTTAGAGATAGCAAAGTAAAAAATATTTTTAACCATAAAAAATATCAATAAATTTTATTTTATTCATCGAATCGTGACACCAAGTCATTCGTGTTATTTTACAGGTAAAATAAATGACCATTGATGAAAAATGGAAAATCAAAATTATTAAAACGCGAAATGAAAAAAAAATGTTATTAAATAAAATAAAAATATGAAAAAAAAACTGGTAAAAGCTCAACGGGAGTGGCAGGTGTGCATCCACTGACTCCGAGTTTGTTTTGAAAATCGATGAGAGCATGGAATTAATTTAAATCAATCCTGATATATGCATCATCAATTCAAGGCTCGTCTATCTCTCGATTTATATTTTTTTTATTTTTAAAAGTTACTAAAAAATTCACATAGCGACAAAACGCAGCGTGAAATCCGAGTGACTTTTTCTCGCAAATACACATTTTTCTAATGGAAAAAAAAATATATATATTTAAAAAAAAAAATAAAAAATTCTCATTGGTGATTTGACCCATCCCAAACAAGCCAGCTATCGAGGCGAAAAATCATCAAGAATAAAACTCAAAAATAAATGATAAAAAAAAAATCCAAAGAAAAAAATTCGATACGTAAAAAAAAAAAAAGCAGCCCGCACGTGAAAACGTGGGGAAAAAATTTCTCATTGCATGCCCATGGAGAGACAAGAGATCCTGCTTGGATGGTCATTGAATGGAAAATAAATAAAAAAAAATAAAAACCATCCGGAATGATTGAAAAAAAAATATATATATATTTTTTTTTAAGTGCAATGACTGAGGGCTTACGAACCGAGAGAATCATCAAATGACCAGTTGCTCTTGAGCCCTCAAAAAAGAAGAGTGAAAATAAAAAAAAAAATTCTATTTACCACATGCAGCAGTAGTCGCCCTCCGTCTGGTCTATACTCGATGATTTTCTCCGGAAAATTAATTGGCTAACTACCAAATGAGAAGTTGCATATCGGCCCCTTCAACCCTCTTGCATTTTGCCATCGTCTAGATGTGCTCTCTCCTCTCTGCACCCTCAATATTACACACAAACTTTTTAGCTTTTTATCTTTATTTTTTTAATTTTAGTATCAAACAAACACCCGCATGCCCTCTATTCAACATTTTGCCAATTCAATTTTAACTCTTTCTATACATTTTTTATTTCAAATTCAATTATTATCATTATCGCTGTATTTTTTGCCTCTTCTTTTTGGCCCCGCATGTACTCATCGCGCGCCAAAGCACCTGTCAAGTATTTTCGAACGACTTCATTGTAAGCGTCATCATGATTTCAAGTATATATTCTACAATGTTGTATATATTGATTTGCATTTGTTTTATATTTTTTTACCATTTGGATATATTTGTTTTTATGATACCAAAGAGAAATGAAAAATGATATTTATTTTGAACACATAAAATGATAAAGTATATTGAGGTGTGTGTGCAAAAGAGAAATGATAAATGAAAAAAATAGAATCAAAAGGATTTATAGAGTGTTGGACACTTGTTATTTCTCTCTCTCGATTTATGTGTGTGTGGGTCGTCATGTTTGCAGCAGGCAATCATTTACGAGACACTTTTGAAGTGGTTTGATCGTCCATGCAACCCTCTCTGTATTCTGGCAATCGTGAAATACGATTCAATTCTTCAAAAAAAAAATTCTTTTTCATGATACTGCAATTGGATAAACGCTTTGGGGATGGGAATTAATTTTTTATTTTCTATTTTATATACTAGAATGCTGATTAAACGAATTAAATAATTAATATCTTCGTTGGATATTTACCAAGAAATTCAACTTTTATGTCTGCGTAGAAAAATGATTTTTAATTATTTCAAAATTAAGGAAGAAATCTTAATTTCAGTGTCTCAATTAAGAAGGTGTTATTTAAGCAAAAAACAAGAAAAATTTACATTGATTTAAAAGACTTTTTATCATATATAAAATGAGCACAATTTTTCATTCATTCAACACATACAAAATACAATTTGACTCAACAAAAGTAGGAACATATCATGAGCACAAATCGGTGACTGTGGAGTACCAAAAAACGTTAATACTGTTTTAAAATAAAATTTACGTGATAGAATGATAGACGTTTGTTCGTAAAAGAAAAATACAAGATTCACTTCAGTCACGAAATGGCAAATTGGAGTTGTTACTTTAACATGGTTTGCATAATAACAAAATGATATTGGGGTAGGTCAGAAACCTCACAGTATAAAAATAAAAATAACAAAATACAATTCAATAAAACATACCAAAAATTCCATCCCTATTCTCTTTGCCAATAATAAAAATTTATTATTAATACCAACGAACAAATATAAATAAAAAAATCATTACTCAGTTGAATGGTAAATTTTATCCTAAATAAAATCAGCCAAAAACAATCATTATATTTTTTTTTTGCTGAAATTTAATTGTGCAGTATACTTTGAATGACTTTAAATCAGTAAAATTTATAACGACCGAGAATCACGTGTTCCCTTGTCTGAATGTGTATGTTTTTAATGAAAGTATTGGACTCATCCTCAAAGAGGGTGAGGGGACGATAAAGAAAGGGCTAAAAAAAAAAAAAAAAAAAAAGGAGAAAGAGGAGATGTGAGGTTTTGGGTGGTAAGCCAGTTGCATTGATTTTTGCATAACTTTAAAAAATCTTAATGCAGCTTTTTTGTTGATGTATATGTAGAATATGTAAACTCCATATACGACGAAGGAGGAGTGTATAAAGTTTAAATTGAACGATAGAGTCGTTCAAGAGGGGTTGAAAAAGTGAAATGGAAAATAGTAGATAGGTTAAAAACAATGTGATATGAGAAAGGTGAATGTATATTTAACTTGTGTTTGGAAAAGTCAAAGAGGAATGGGGCTCGAAGGATATACGGAAACGCCTCGACTCATGTGAGGCCGAGTTTACCTCGATGATAGACTTTGCTATATGTTTGTCTATATGTTTTTTTTATTTTTATTTCCATCCGTATTATATATATTTTTTTTTAAGCAAGAGGAAGTGAGAGAGACTCAGTTATGCGTGCGAAATCCCGAACGAAACACATGCAAGCTTTGATAAGCTTTTGGCAAAATACACATGTGTAATGTTTTTTGCTTTCTTTATTTATAAAATCATTGAAACATTTTTACCCTTTTCATATGTTTGTGGATCATTAATTGCATGTATTTGGAATCATTTTTTTTTTTTGAAAATAAATTAAATGTTTATGTGGAATCGTAGAGGAAATATCTGCGTGTGTTTTTACAAAGAGAAAATACAATTGTCTTATGAACAATAACATTTGCTAGTGGGTAAGTCTTACTTGACTCTATACTAAGTCGTCTACACCAACCGATCAAACCTTTTAAAATATTTTATGCTCAATAAATTACCTTTAATAACAAAATAAATACAAAAAATATGAATTAAAAATTTTATAAATAAATAAATTAAGTAATAATTCTGAGCTTTTTAATTTTAACTTTTTCCTTGAACCACCTCAGTAGACTGTCGACAAGTGTTGAAATAAAAAGAATGAAAAAAAAATATATACAGATATATGGTCTAAGGCTGGAGAAAAGATCCCCTATACGGTCTCAAGTTATATAAGGGTTGCTGAATGTCAGCTAAAGAATCAGCCCCTTAGACTTTCTATCATCATAGTAGTTGTCGTCGTCGTCGTCGTACACGAATTCACCACGACCTTGATTTTTAATTTTTTCCTTCTTTTCATTTTGCTTATTTATATCTCAATTTGAATTTTATTATCATGTACAAAAACATTATTTTACCAGCAATAAAAAAGTATTTATTTCCGTTTCTTATTCTCCCTCTTGTTATGCTGCAGTTTCTTATTATCCTGAGGGTAGAAAATTCAATACATTTTTCGTTGAAAAATAGAATAAAATTCAAGAATAAATAAATGCATTTTGATTTCTCTTTTTTTTTTTTTTTCAATATTAACATTATGTACAGGCTGGTACTTCAGACACAACCTGGACTAGTCAAATAAATAGTCGAGACAGTATTAAAAAACAAAGTAAAATACTTTTCTCCTAAATAAAAAAATAAATAAATAAATTTTTTTCACTGTTTATCATTTGTATCACAGGCTCCAAGTGAATATCAACATAAAGAAAAATATTAAAAATAAAATAATACAAAAATGCATTGACATTTATGATTTATTTTTTTTGATATTTTCAAGATTCTTATTTACCCTTTCGAATTCTCTCGAGAAAATCAGACATAAAATCTCGACATTATTTTTTTTTTTCAACATGATTATTATTATTATAATAAATAGTGATGTTCTTGATAATCTGGTGTAAAGTCACGAGGCATAATTTCCCCGATGAATTTCTTAATATCGTGGCTTGATTGAGAGCAAGGTGAGTGGTAAAAAATAAAAAAAAAATGATCTACAAGTATCATCTACACAGTTGAATGAAAAATAAAAAAATGTGTGTGTTTGTGTGATAAGTAAAGATGATGAATAAGACAAAAAATGGAAAAAAAATTAAAACTGGATGATGAGGATAGGATATAAAGAATTGCTAGGTCATAGAATGGGGAGGTAAAAGACAAGAAGGAGGTTGGCTGATTCTCAACTACCCGGTATATATTCGACGTAGTTTTAGTTGAGTATGATGTAGCAAAGAAATCAAGAGAAAGAGGAAATAAAAAAAATATAAAAAGGAAAGGATAGAAATGAAAAAGGAAAGAGTTAAGAGTGTGACTCTGGTGACGAGGGTGTATGCAAGTCAGGATGAGAGAAGGCTCGATGAAGAAGGGGGTTAAAAAAGAAAAAAAAAAAAAAAAAAAAAAGAGGGGGAGGCAAATGGGTAGTCGGATCCTCCAGAGTTTGTGAAGGTGGCTGTGGGTGGGTTTGGTATACATACATACTTATATATATATGTTTCCTCGGTTGCAATGATATCGATTCCAATGCTTCTTACTAGACATGCTTGGTTAGGGTAGGCAACCCCTTACGTCTCTTTTTTTTTTTTTTTACTTTTCTCTGCAATTCTAACCCTCTCTACTCTCTTCTCCACAATTTTTTCTCAAGCCTTATTCTACCCTACTCCTTTTTAACTTTCTCTCATTTTTTACCTCTTATTTTTTCCTTAGTTTTATGGAGATTTTATATGCAGTCAATAAAATTTAAATAGATAAATAAATAAATATTTGTTTTTATTTTTTTTACATGAAATATATGGATTTAATTAATTAGAATATTTTTTAATCTTTGTAGATACTTGATTATGCGGGAGAAAAAAATGTATGTAGGTAAATAATATTTGCAAAAGGTGGATCTAATAAATGAGATGAAAAAAAAATGATAGAAAATTCACCCTCGTTGTTCAATTGATTTCTTAAGACCCAAAGGGTTTCATAAAATTTCAGTACTTCGATATGACTCGATGCAGTTTTTTTTTTTTAATTTTCCAACTATTAAAAATATTTTTTCTTATTCACTCGTACCTCATTGAGGATATATTTTACATCTTTTCAATCCGTATATTAATTTTTTCTTCTTTTTTTTTACTCATTTTTTGCCGCTTCCTCGAGCACCACGTCTCCGTTACTCCTTAATTCTTTCACGGCTTTTGCTACCGAGTGGAAGTATACAGTTGGGTAAGGGAAAGATCGGCAGAGCTTAAGGGGTTGGTTGGACTATATGAAGAGGAAAAAAACTCGGGGCCATGATGAGCGCAAGAGGAAGAAAAAAAAATATATATATTAAAGTAAGAAAGAGAATAATATTGAGGAGAAAAGAAGGTAGAAAAAAATCATAGAAGGTTGAAGTGAACTAGGGAGGCAGGGGAAAATAAAAATGAGGGTGAGGAGTGATGCAAGATATTGCAACCCCGCGGGACACAACGTGAACGTAATCTCTACGACGATGACGACGACGGCCCGAGACGTATTACAATTCTTTCTCGTTGAGTTTCCTATAAACCACAAGTTCCTCGTTATGCATATTATTATTTTTTTTATTTCTCTTGCATGAATGGCCTATTCTCCTTGCTCTCTTTCTCTCTAGGAAGTCTATTTTCGACGACTAAAGTTGCACTCACCCCTAACAACCCTCCTACTTTTTTCATCAGACAAATATCGAACAGCATCGACAGGATCTCAACACACGATTTTAATTTTTTTTGTTTTCAAATTTTTTCTCTTTTTGCTCGTTGTTTTTTAATTGTTTTTTTTTTTTCTTAAAACAAAGATTCGATTTTAGTGAAAACGCTTCGTAAATAAAAATCCAAGTAATCGTTTTTTTTTTAATTTCTTTTTAATTTCAACATCTTTCGAATTTTTATCTCAAGCTGAAAATAACAGCCTCGTTTTTTTTAAATAAATTGTTTTTTTTTTTATTTGACTTATTTTAATTCAAGAAACTTGAGAGACTCATTCTTACCGGGGTTGTTTTATTGATCGTCTAAGTCATATTCCCTCATTTTTTAATTTTTTAATTTTCTTATACTTCAAGTGCAACAGTCAGCTAAGAAGAAGACCGTCAAACCAAAAAAAAAAATGTGTAATAAAAAAAGAAAACAGCTAAAAGAAAAATAATTATTTCTTTGTGTTTTTTTATATTTTTTAATATCAAAGTGTAGATTGCTTAAAATATTTTTGTATTTAAAAAAGATTTGTTATGAAAAAAAAGGGGTATAATAAAACGAAGAAGGAGAAGATGCCTTGTCCCGATGGATACACGATGGTGCATTGCTCGAAGCATAATACACATGAAGGGGTGCCAAATCACAGTGAGCAAAAAAGAAAGTTGAATATGTGTGTTGAGTAGTGTAGTAAAGGATATAGACATACATTGGATGAGAAAAAAAAGGGGGAAAGAGGAAAGAGGAAAAGAAAAGATGATGATGAGGAAAGAAAAAAAGGGAGATGATCTATGGTAGAACAAAGAATGCAAGTATAAGGAGAATCTCAATTGAGAAAAGGGAAAAATATATACGATGCTTTAGGGTGGGTGGTGCATATAAGATGGGCAACATACAATGCACGCACCCTCTGACAATATATACGTGTATATCAAACTCGAGGGCATTCTCAAGTAATTCTGCTCCGCGACGACGCTCGAAGGGAGTCCATAGGGTGGTTATAAAGATTCCAAAAACTCGGCCGCTCAATACACACAAAAAACCAGTATATTTTTTATTTTCTTCCCTCATTTCTCCTTTTTTTTTTTTTGCAAACCCCTCTCAGTATATTTATGTATATATCGTCTCTTTCCAGACAGTACTCTTACTGCTTACATCGACTTGTAAGTTCACTCACGTCTGCTATTCGAAAATGTGTTTTAAAAGCCTCAACAGCAACATTTCCTTTCGCCCTAAAATAATTTCTTTTTTTTTTGGTATTTTTCTCTACTTTCTACTTTCTGCTTTTTTTTTTTTTTTTATTATTTCGTCAACTTGAGAAATTGTATTTAAAGATTTTAGGCAAAGTCGTTGGGCCAACAACTCATATTTTTTAAGGGATGTTAAGTGTTCGAAGTAAAAATCTTTTAATGTTTTCTATTGACATTTTTTTTCCATTTTTTAACTAACAATTTTTGCAGTTTGTAATAAGTCATTTGCTTTTTACTTTGAGAATTTTTTCTTGTGGGATTTTTATCTTGTTTTAGTTGCTTTTTTTATACATCTTGTTAGTCAGTTTATTTAGAGAAAATAAAAAATCGTGCTGAACTGGTTAGGGTGCTTTCTGTGAATATTTTATTTTTTTAGTTTTTTACTGTGCCAAAATAAGCATGCAGCGATAAGGGTAGCAAACTTTATTCTTACGCCACTTTTACCAAGCAAGATGATGCACGGAGGTTCATCCTCTTTATATCATCGTCAAAATGCATTTCCAAGAGTTTCAAAGATAATTTCTTCTTTTTTTTTTCATTCTATACTCTACTCATCACGTTTTAACTTGAAGATTTGAAAATTATTAAAATATAAATAATAAATTTTCAATATAATAATGTTATAAAATAAAATATCTTGAAAATAATTAATGCCACGAATGGCAAGATGAAAAAAGTAAAATTTTAATTTCAAGATGAAATTGTGGAATAATCAAAAGAAGATAATAACAAAAATCTCAGTCAGCAAATTGAACTAGTTGATCTGATTTTTTTCTTTCAATATAGAACTTATTTTTACAATTTCATTTTACATTTTTAAGCTTACTTCTAAATATAGGAAATTCATATAAAACTTACGGAGAAAAAAAAAATATACTTACTTCATGATTGTGTATGAAAAGTGCTACTTAAAAAAATCAACGATGTGTATACGTAACTTCTGCATTACTTACCTCTTTAATAGAAAAAATAATGAAAAAAAAAAAAAATATGTATACAAGATGCAGACGACAAAATATACACTTTTAAAATTTCTATTGTAAAAAATATAGCCCGACTGTAATAGACATATTTCTCGCCTTGCAGCAAAGTAAAACGAGTCATGTGTCTAGAAAATCCTTTCTTTTTCTTGATGTGAGTCTGGACAATGGGCGAAAAAAACATAAAAAAAAAATTCCTCATTTCAACTGTATCACACTCTGCCAGTGGGACCCACAAGTGTGAGATTTTAAAAAAGAACGAGCTGAAAAAAAAAAATATATATGAATGTAAAAGTGAAGAAATATGAAGCCAGTTCTTATAAATGTTTCGTTTTTTTATATTCAAAAAATAAAGGCATACAAAAGTAGCATAAACACGAGACACGCGACGTAAAGTTTTTCCCTCGGTCGCCTCTAGCCAAAGGATGAAGAGAAGAAGGGTGTTCTTCATATTTTTTTCAACATTTCGCTGAGCCGCCTTTTGCAAATTCAAGATATCACCCTCAATACCCCGTCTACGAAGCGTCTTATTGTTCTCTTTAGTATATTTTTTAAATCCTCCCGCATGGAAAAACAAAAAAAAATATTATAAAAAATTTTTTAAGAGTTGTCATTTAACTTTTAAAAGATATGTAAAAGATTTATATATAAATAAATAAACAAGGTCACAAAGTTAATGACATGAAAGTAATTAATAAATGACTTGAAAGAAGAATAATAAAAAAAGTGACAATTAAACTTGAATTAATTGAGTTGACTTGTGATGGGCATAATTTTTAATGAAAGTATTGTGACACGAGCCAACTACTGTGTATTATAAAATAATTTTATACCGGAAACTCATGTCCAGTGGACCAAGTATCCTTAGTGGAAGCATCCACTTTTCCAAAGGAAACACCCACATTATTTTCTCTCTAAAAAAAAATGCTCACGGAGATTGAATCGACTGCGGGGCAACCGGAGAGAAAGACGCACCAATGAAAAGGTCCCAGTGCCAATATATTTATAAAAAACATTAAATAAATATATGAAAATAATCTATATATGACAAAGAGAATGAAAGTGGGATCAGTGTCGTGCCAAAGTATCAGTCGGAGAAGGGAGACACTCGGAACGATATACCTGTGCGACTGTTTGTTGTCCGGACGTCCGTTGTTTTGTTAAAATCACGCGTGTTATTGGCCACTCATTTACTTTGCAGAATAACCATCTACTACTAGAGACTGCTCAATTCAGGATGTGAAAATGACGATGGGCTTGTGCACAATCAAAAAAAAAAAAAGATTAAATAAATCATTTCGGAAAAATAATATACAAAAAATAATAGGAGCGGTATATGTGCGATTTCCGGTGATAATTTGACTCAGGAAATCATAATTCAATTGATTATTAATAAAAATAATAATAATCCTATATTATTGATTGAGAAAATAATTTTTGTTTGTAATTTTTCTGAACGCTTTGTCAAATTAATACTGTAAAATTTATGTAATTTTTTTTTTTTGAAACTTGCAGAGTTTTTAAAGTTAATAAAAATATGACAAATTTTTACTTGGCTTTATAAAAGTATCGTTATAAAAATTATTTTATGGTTTTAAATTGAAAAACTTTGCGCCTGTATGTGTCAAATTGTGTATTCTTCTAGCAGTTATTTCTCAAAGCTGACTATTTCATCTTTTCGGGCCAAAGGACATGCCCATTCGTCGCGACAACTAGACATTAAAAATAAAAAAACAATGTATTAATAAAAAAGTTGGCTAACATAAAAAGAAAAAAATTAAAGAATTAAATTGAAAAATTGCAATTCACAGTTGTTAAGATAATCAGTGATTTTATTTTGAATAATGATACTTTGATTTAATTTTATTTGATGACATAATAGATTTATAAAATTAATTCAAATCTAGTCAAATATAATTGATAGATGTTATTTATTTTTCAAGAATAAGAAATGAAATATACATGTCTTTTTTTAAGTTATAATCCCCTCTGGAAAAAGTAACTCAAGATGGGTCTAAGTGAGTCTTCCGGTCGGGTGGCAATGATAGTCCTGAGAACATTGCCGACCCCCGGATATGTTTTATACGCATACACATGCTACTTAGTACTTACGCCAATAAATGATCTGTATACACATTACCGCGCACTTCTTGTCAAAACATCATCATGCCTTTATTAGTACGAAACTTTGTATAAAAAAAAAAAAACGCTTCACACCAGCTCATAAAATTGAGATGAACTTTTTTCCGCTTGGAAAATTTTTTTCATACAATTTAAAATAATTTAATTTAATTCGACAAGTTTTTTCACATAACAGATAGAATAATTAACATATTGGATAATTAATAAGACGAAAAAAATTACAAAAAGGTGATAATTCAATTAATTTTAAATGAAAATATTCATCATATTTCAATCTAAAAATTGAAAAACTTATATTATGACTTTATGTAAATTATGCAAATAAGAATTACAGGCTTGTTATTGATAATATTCTTCATTCATCATAAAATCACACTATTATATTTCAAAAAAAATATTGAAGGGTCTTTACATTGCGTGACACGATTATCAACCCTACCATACACATCATTCGCATAAATACATGGACTTTTTAATATACTTTTATGTTGATTATTCGGAAGTAATAATTTTTTATTTTTATGTAAACATTCTTACATTGCCGGACATAGTAATAATTATCATGATGATGTATTAAACTCCGCGAAATATGGTCTCGCTCTTTTTCTTTTTCCCCGTGTTTCCAACACTTAAAGAGGAATTGAGGTCCACTAACCACACGAATATTTACACCCCTTCAATATATACCTATAAAAATTTATAATACAAATGTATTAAATACAAATGACCCAGGGAAAGTGTCGTTCACCACATCGTCGTAGACAAGCAGCAATATTAGCGTCAACAGTTGGGCGATCGTGCCACAGGGCCACTCGTCTGTATCGCCTTCCGTAGCTTTGTCATCAAGTTCCGGATCTGAGAGTTCTCTTCCTATACCTGTGTTATATATTTTTATTTCTCTTCATTATATATTTTTATATTTTTTTGCTTCTTTTGTTTTACACACTCACCTACGTGTATAATATATTTTCAATTGCTTTAAATTTTTTTTTTTTCACTTCCGTACTTCCGTACAATTATACATAACCACGTGTATGAATTGATGAAAAAATAAATATATTTATGAATGAAATATTGCCCTCGGTAGAATTAGAAAAATACTACAGTAAAAAATTTATATGACTTCTTTGGAGACGATGAAAACACTCAGGTAACCATTAGCTAGATAAAACATACCGAGGTTTTTTAGAGTAAAATAAAAAAAAAAAAACAGACCTTTATTAGTAGTTGCGGTGTAGAAGAAGTATAAAATAAAAAAAAGAGAAACACAAGGTGGGTGAATATATATAGAGGCCTCATAGCTACTGAGGGTGGGCCACTTGAGAGTGCTCGTTGTTTCCCTTATTTCTTCAATCAACGTCAGCTGGGGAGTCGAGTTTACTGTGTGCATTGGGCAAATACTTGCTTGTCCCGCATTGCAAGCACACACATATAAACTACCAATGACTGTATCATCCAGACTATGTGAGAATGATGATGAGATGATGATGATGATGATGATGATGATGTTGACTATATGCAGCAGAAATTATACAACCAAGGTAGTCTCGTCTCTTAATTTTTTTATTTCTTTATGTTCAAGAAAATTTCATTGAGAATATTTTTTTTATTCCATTATCTTTCACATCCTAACGGTTATATTTTTTTTGTTCAAATAGACAACAGTACATATGTCAAAAAGAAAAGTAACTAAACCTTGAAATGAAGAAAGAACGTTTTGACAGTACTGAACGTTCAAAAATCTTTAATTATTGAAATATTTAAAAAAAAATAATTCATAAAAAATAGAAAGGAAAAATAATGTACACATAACCGGATACAAGTTGAGTTACCCATATGCATCATGGGTCAAACAAACGAGCCTGTTTAGACGACTTAAAGTTAACCCAAATTGACTCAATTAGATTAACCACACGTCGAGGCTCGACGATACTTGGGAACTGGCCCGTGGATACGTCACAATATTAAGCAATATATGCTATTTTTTTATTTTTATTTTTTCATTTGCTTCTCATGCAAATTGTCATTGTTATTATTATCATAACATACTTAAGCTTAATACCATTACAACTACGCCACTTACATATTAAAAATGTAAACATTGAGATTCATAATCCTGGGATGCACAATTTTTCTCTTTCACTCGTTATTTATGAGCTTTTTTTTTCTTGCATATTCTTTATCTCTGCTTGATGAATTTATGACACTTAAATGATAAATATTTTTAAAATATATCAACATATGGCGCCTGATGTTAATAAATAAAGTTTGTTTGCTATTTTGTATCAACATTATTGAAAAAAATAAAAAAAATCTTGTATCAATTGAAATGAATATAAATGAATTCGTCCGTTTCATCTTGGCTTAAATATAAATTCTCTGATGTAGACGTAAAAACGTCGGACGTCGATAAGTCGTACAGTCATAAACAGGGAAGAAGAAGTGAGGGGATTTAATATTTCCCCTTGTTGTGTATATCGTTTGTTCCAATTTGTGTTAGCGCGGAAGTTGTAAGGAGGGCGACAGTTCGCGTCTATATATGTATAAAAATTTATTAAAGTTTCGAGATTGGAGTGTCCGCTTCTTGGACATGAGATGATCATCATTTGCGTCATACAACAAGTTCGACTTGAATATATTATTTATTGAAAAGTAAATAAGCCATCGACTCCTAAAATTTAAATGAAACATATTGATTTGGATGAAATAATTTTGTAGCTTAATGTATATTTATTAATTAAATATTTTATTATATTTTTCTACTTAAACATATTAGTCGTAAGCCGAGATTGGAGTGTCCGCTTCTTGGGACCCTCGATTTAGATTCTCCCTCTCTTTATATCTCATATCCAAGCCGACGATACAAACACTCTCGATCTCGCATATATAGATCGTCGGAAGTCACCTTCCTCATTATCATACCAGTTTGTAACTCAAGTATATATTCTCTGTACATATTTGATTCATATACATCTAGATGCATCACAAACCCACACAACAACAGAGTGCCGACTCAGCCTTCATCCTGTATTATAAACCATTCATCCAAGTACTTACATGTATTAGTGTAGATGATCAATTTCGCAGCAGTAAAATACCGCAGATCAAGTAAATGAGTGAAAAATAAAAAACACCTTGCAATCATAGCATCAATGACTTGAATGAATACTTTTATGATAATATTTTCAATCAATTTTTATTATTATTTTTTAAAATACAACCTCCATCTGGATGTACGTACTTTTGATGAGATGGAGGGACACAAGATGCGCAAGTCCATTACACTTAATAATGAACTTTTATTGGCTCAAACGATCGAATCACCACCGCATTTATATACACACAAATTGTAGACATTTTTTTTTTTAAATTTAAAAAATATATGCAATAAAACAAGGCAGTGTCAGTCGTGTCAAGTAATCATAATTCATGCCTATAAATATATTATCTTCAAGATTTTTTTCAAATTGATTTGATTTATTTTCAAAATAATTTTATTAAATCATTGATATTGTCATTTTGAATATTATGAATAATTGAAAAATCCTTGTTCATATGTATATTAGTTTGTTTTTTTATTATATTAAGTTTAATGACAGAAAAAAACTTTGTCAATTGAATTTAATTAAGTAATTCAAGTCGTCTGGGAAATTTTAAAAAATAGTATAAATGAAAATGAGGAAAAGACAATTTTTTATGTTGATAAACAAAAAAAGATATTGTTTTTTTTTTTTTTTTAAATAACAAACTGGCAATTTTCCATGAAGATTTTTTTTCTATTTTAGAGACGATAACAAGGTCGTTAATGGTAGTGTATAGTTTTCAATATGTTGGTTTTCATATCGGAGCAATTGTCGAAGAAAAAGTAGCCATTTACTTCATTTGACAATAATAAAAGCTGAATTTTTATACTTTCACGAAATGAATATTGTCTGGGGAGGAGGGAGGATAAGTTCTTCTGGTAATTTGCCCATTTGTTGAATTTTTAATATTTTTTAAATCAATTGGTCAGAAACAATAATGATACTTGAAAATAAAAAATATTTAAATGACCAAATAAATTTTTTTCGAGTAAATAAAATTGAGATAATAAAAAAATATAATTTTAATTAACCAACGGCAATTCATTGATGCATATATATTTTATATATTTATAACGAAAATTGTTGAAAAAACCGTTGAGCTCCACCTAGTCACATGCCAACTGGTTATGCATGGCAGACGCCAAGAGGTCTCTTTAAGACGTTTGCCAAGGGGGCCCCCAAGACGTTCACTATTTTTTCTTTTTTTTTTTATATGTATAATGATTTTTTATATATTTTTTCTTTGGCCACAACAATACCTTTGAAGGCGCCTGTTATTTTTATGACTGAAAAGCCGAAACGTCGGTTACGCCTTGACGATGCAGCTGGCACGCGCCTCACATACTTTATGCTTAAGAAATTCAACGTCTCACCTTCTTCTTCGTATATATGATTCCTAATGTTATACACCTTCGGTATATATCCCTCAAGAAAATTACTCTACTGGCTGTTTCGTTGGCTCTACCTGGGACATTTAAATCGAAGGGAACCAGCAACCGGTGGAAAGAAAAAAAAATAAATAAAAAAGCCACCTGAATAACACCAAGGGGTCTTGGATTCATCTTGCATTGGTGTAGAATTCAAGGGAATATTTTCAAAATATACACTAAATATGCCTTATACATACTAAACTATAAACAATTATATATAAATTTTTTTTAACAATAAAATTTGTATTTTAAATTTAATATTTTTAATATAAATTTAAAAATTCTTCATTTACTTTTTACATTAATTATATGTTTAATTTGGAAAAAAATAAATTCTATTTATTTAATTAGTTTAAAAAAATTGGTAGATTTTCTCTTTTATTTTTAATTTCAGAGATATAAAATGTTTAATTTTTTTATTTAAAAAATTAAAAGAAAAAAAGGCTACGCCTTTGAGGCCAAGAACCGTTGGTTCTACCTTTTCTTCCTTTTTTTTTCGTACAGAGTACTCCGAGTCGAAGGGCGTTTAAATAATTTTTTATTTTTTCCTTCTTTATTTTTTTCTTGCAGCTTTCAATATCATCAGATACGTTAATATTTCCCACAGTGAGAAGTCATGGGAACACAAGAATATAGATATAAAAGTTTGATTCGAGAAGAGGGGGCCAAAGTTTGGAAAATTCTCAAGAGAAGGATTTGCGATCCCCTAAGACACCTTGGGAATTTCCCAATTCATTGATTCGACCGTTAGAAAATATTCACATTTGCCCAATATTCGTGTGATCATCTTCCCCTTGATATTTGTCGGTTTAATATCGAAAAAAATTATATACAAATATCTATCTCCCCAAAGATGCTATAAACTATCGAATCGTTACAATTTAAACTTTAAAACTTCAAGGCTAAAACCATCTGCGCATTAAACAAAAAATAAATCATTTAAATTATGAAATCGTTTTTTTTTTATAATTCAATTGTACATTTTAAACTGGCTGATATTTATGGGTCAAACAATTAAACACTGAAGCAAATTTACTACCATTTTTTCATCAAATAAATTCAATAATAATTTATAAAAAAAAATAGATAATAATGACAATTTAATTAGCAGTCTGCAGTGTGAGTATATTATCGCGATTAACAAACGATTAATAACGCATCAATTGAGGCAGTTGTCAACTTGTTGCATGAATTCCAGTATAACCGGAAACAAAGGTCACATACCCTGCATTCATAATACAACTAAAAGTGATAGTGATATAGAGAGTAAAAAAAAAAAATAAAATCGATTATTTTGTGGTTTACAAAGAAAATAATAATAATGAACGTAAAAAAAAAATTGCGAAATCCCTGAGTGCAACCCTTCAGTATTTTTATTTGCTTCAGCTGAAAAAAAAACACATTAAAAAGGAAAAAAATGTAAAAACGGATGTTGCAATAATTTTATAACTTTAAAAAAAAAATTAAAGAAAAAAATTATATAATATACAAAATGTGCACATGCAAAGTTATTTATTTATATTATTTTATTTTAAAATTCTTTGTATTTTTGTGGAGAAAATTAAAGACACGATGGACATGGGCCGTTGAATTTAACTGAGTTCCCATACACCCCCAGCAAACTTGTACAATCACCACATGACACCTACAGGGGGTTGAAAATTCCAATGCACATGTCATGGGGGGGCCCCCAACAAACTATCTAATATATACCTGAAACACTGTTGATTGCCGGATGTTATAGTCATGAATTCGTTACAGAAAGTGACTCGAGCAACGTAATAATAATAATAATATATAAATTGCTGTACTAAAGTTGGTTAGTTGTATTTTTCGTTGGCTATTATTTTAACACATGCTTATATAATATTTCTTGAAAGCTCAATTCCACATATTCAAACCTTGAGTTCCTTTAAATTAACTAATGGTCTATTCAAATATAAAAATAAATTACTCTAAAAACTCAATCATAAAAACAAGTAGAAATTAAAATACCAAATAATATTTAAAAAGTGAAATTAAATAAATACTAAAATCACCTGTCTAAATGGAGAAAGAAACGATAAAAATAAATAAAAAATTTACAGGAACTACAGATCAATGGTTCTTTTAAAAAAAAAAAATAATAAATAATCGACAAAAAAGAATTTTAAAAAATATTAAATTCCGAAAAATTCAATGACAAAAAGTTA
Organism: Aphidius colemani; assembly: GCA_030523065.1. Taxonomy (NCBI): domain Eukaryota; kingdom Metazoa; phylum Arthropoda; class Insecta; order Hymenoptera; family Braconidae; genus Aphidius; species Aphidius colemani. The sequence goes on from JAPYYR010000532.1 coordinate 23,816, forward strand.
TTAAATTTTCACAATTTTTACTTTATTTTCTTCAATAAAAAAGCGAAAAAATAAAATCATAAAATTGTATAGATCGACAAAAGAACATATAGCTTTAGGGAAAAATTTTTTTGAAAAAAAAAAAAACATATTCACTGACTTTTAGAGTTGAGTGAAATGAATGATTCTCATCGACGAGTATTTTTCACTATCAGAAAAGTCACCAACACGTCTATTTATCCACATGATTTTGAAGAGACTTGATCTGAGTATGAATAGATAGCGGTGTCTCGTGCGTAATTACCCTCAGGCATACTTATCACTATATGTACAATGAAAGTACACATGTACGCATGGATATGAATTTTTTTTTCCTTTTGATATTTCAAATAGTAGAGGGTTGATAAACGCACGCGCTCTGCTTCTAAAAAATTCGACGAGGCCATTTCCGGTGAGATATACCTCTTTTATTTAATTTTCATTATTATTATATTCATTTTTTTATAACTTAACGTGTGTCCCACGCATCAGAGAATATCCAAGAGGGGCGACAAGAAGGACATAGGGTTATTTCTACATGCCCCCCTCGAAGCTTCCCCAGGTTAAGTGGCTTCAAGTTCTTATCTCATGCCATATGTCTCGACCACACGGTGTTCAATTTTCTTTTTATTTTATATATTTATTCGTACCGTACAATTTTTTTTTCTACCTTTCGTTATCATCGTTATTTTATGTAATAAAAAAAATATTCAATTATATTATTCTTACTTTTGTATACACGTATTATTTTTAACCTGAAATCAAATCGATTTTCCAGATTGATTGTAACAAATAGTGCCAGCACTAACATGATTTATTTTGACCAGCGACAATGGGTGCATTGATGCTACTGCTTATGCGGCATTGATAGACATATTCGCATATACTTGGCTTTACTTGGGATGCATATATGTTGTGTGTTGCCGCAGGTGTCGATTTAAACGCTCAGCTGTTGCTTCTAGGCGCACGCACACGCAATTCATATATATGAAATATCAACTTTGCGACTTACATAGACTTATTTTCCATTAAATAAATATGATGATAGATATTTTGTTATATATATTGGAAAAAATTGAAAGCTCTGTCTTATGTACTTGTGACCAAAGAAAATAATATATATTTTCTTTTCTTTGATGGGTGGCGTTTATTGATTATTAAAAGTGTCGTTGTTAGTGTTGTTTATGAATTTTTTATAACGCCTTTTGCAAAAGTCTCTAGTCATATATGGACAGTAGCAGCGTCTTGAGTTGTTTTGTCGTATATATATTTATAATGTACGTACAAAAGTCGATGCGAATGAAGGGCATTGCATAGACAATGTGAGTTTTTCAATTCCACCGAGCTGATGAAAATATTGACAAAAGAAAGTTGACAACAACGATGACAACTACTACATCAAACCAATGAATAATAAGATAAAAAAATAGTATTAAAAATATTGCAAGTAGTCGTGTAATATATATATGGCGACTTGTCATGCAATTGAATTTATATGTCGTATAGGTCTTGTGCAAAAGATATATATTTTTATTATTCTCCTTATTCTTTCACATGTGCCTGTATTGATCAGCTAGTTCCAACTCATCACCTTTATTATAAAAAGCTGCTTATTAAATAAAATATCGAGAACCAACAATTTTCTTATGGTCAATTTTTAGATACTTGGCCATGGAGCTCGATAACACATTTTTTCATTCAACATAAATAATAAATTTACGAATTTTTATTTTTATTTTGTCTTTACATTGTATAAATTTCATTTTTTTAAACAAAATAATTTATTGAATCACAGTATGCTACTAGTCAGAGCCTCATAGGGCAAAGAACTGTAACATAAACTTTCTGATAAAAATAGAAATTAATAAAATTTATTCAAATCATATATTCATAAAAAATTGATAAAGTAATAACCTAAACTCTCAGCATGCAGTATCCCTTTTTTTTATTACTTCGTTTCACTATTACCCTCTTGCACAAATCTAAAATGCAATAAACTAATTCAAACATATTTCAATAAATATTGATTGTTCCAGACAGATCAAAACAACGACAATCGAGCTGAGGGAGCGAGGGGCAACTAGCCCTTTGGCGAGCTCGAAGGATGCAGCTCCCAGGCGGGAGCACGAAAAGTCCGCCAACGCGAGCTCCGTATCCTGCCACCCAAATTGGCATAATACAAAGAATAAAACTAATATCGTGTTGCCATCTTGAAAGTGGTAATACAACCGGTAGTAATTGTATCGGTAGTGAAAGTAGTAACGGCAACGGTACGGGACCTGACAACGATCCAATTCCCTTGATTAATCATAAGCGCATCTCGAGAACCAAACATCGACACACAATAACCAGCAGCAAGTATCGACAGCCACTGGTGTTAAGATTAGGGTGGAAAATTTTGTACAAACAGCAATAGTAAATATACAGAGTCGTCGTCGATGCACAATAATTGAAAAAAAAAATAATAGTGCAGACGAAGCCAAGAGTAAGGAGATCAGGGATAAAAAGAAAAAAAAAAGTCGTTTAGTGGTTGAAAGACGGTGGTTTCGGCGGCGGCGGCGGCCAAAGAAGAAGTAAAAAAAAAGAAACGATCGAAATAAGTGAATAGAGAGAGAATAAAAAACCAAGGGTTGAAATAGAAAAAAAAGGTAAGCTTATATCTAGTGTTGACCTCGTCATCATTGTCGTTAACGGTAGTGAACAAACCAAGACACGAAAAGTAAACAACAAAGCTTGAAAACATAAATAAGGATCTATACTGAAGAAACTATATTGCTACAGACATATACAGAAAAAAAGGACAAAAATCCTGGCCATAACAATATTACGTATAGGAAGGAAAAAAAGGACGAAACAATAAAGGAACTGCTTGGTCTCCTGCTCGAAGAAGGAGCATTTGAGATACAATCGAGGTGGAAGGGATAGTAACAGGGTGTAGTATTCACGCACATAGCCACAAGGCAAGCTCTTCGTGCGCAAAGGGGAGGGGTGAGAAAGAGCCCTGGCGGGGAGGGGTCGAAGAGGCCTCCGGGGGGCCAACCAACCAGACGGCCGATGATGTCATCGGAGGAGGAGACCGACTGTTTCGCCCTCTACGGAGCAACTGCGGATAGTAAGCAACAGCAACTCTTAAAGAAACAGAAGCGCACCAGACAGCGCGTGGACGCCGGAGAGCCACGTAATAGCTACTCGAGTATACCGAACTTTAGTTCCCGGCCGACTTTTCTAGGAAGTGGTATTTACGGTGCGATATTTAGTGGTTCAGGTCCACCTTCTAGTCATCAATCAGCATCACAACAACAAGGTCCACAACAAGGACAACAACAACAACAATTACAATCACATTTACAACAGCAGTCTCAACAGGCTGGTGTAGCAAGCACAGTGGCGGCCACTACGCAAGGTCACCTCGGTGCAACAACGGGGCCAACAACACAACATTCCGCTCACGCGGCATTTGGCTTCTTCGGGGCACAGGGCTTTGGCCCCGCCAAGATGCTCAACGAGCTTCTCGGAAGACAGGTCAAACAGGCCAGCGACGCTGGTGGATCACCTCCTGAAGGTAGTCACGGTATGACAGGAGCTGGAATGGATCAAGCAACAAATTTACAAACTGGCGGGGTCGTTAATTGTGACGATCCAGCTACTGCTGCTGAACTCACACAACACATGTTGCGTGATATACTCCAAGGGAGAAAATTATCTGCCCTTGCTGTACAAGATCAACCAAACAACAACAATAATATTAACAACAATAATAACAATAATAATAATAATAACAATATCAATAATAATACAACAGAAATTCTCAAATCACAACAACAACATCAACAACACAGTCCTCAACAACAGTTACATCAACAAAATAGTGAAAGTGCGCGATTAATTAGTGGAACAGTGCACAGTGGTGGGGAAGAAAGTGTAGATGAAAATAACGTTATCGTGAATCATAGTGATAGAGTTATGTCAGTTGATGCTGAAGACAGTAGTGAAGATGTTGCTTCAACAGCTCGTGCTATGGAAGAAGCCTTTGCTGAAGCTGGCATGGAGCCTGGTGCAAATCTTGATGGTTCCGATTGTGATCAAAGTTTACCACCTAGCCCGACGGTAACACGTCCAAGTTCAGTATCAGTTAAAGAAGAACCCCTAGATTCAATGAGTTTAAGAAGAAGTCGTTCGACAAGTCATTCACCCTGTCCTATGTTACCAAAAACAGAGACAAATTCACCCACAACTGAAATAAAACGTGCACGTGTTGAAAATATTGTTAGTACAATGAGAAGTAGCCCGGCATTACAGCCTGTTAATGGCTGTAAAAAAAGAAAACTTTATCATCCACAACAACAAACAGTTCAACATGTACTTCATCATAGTGTTAATGATCCAATGTTAGATGTTGATGATGAAGAAAGTGAAGAAGAAGAAGATCCAACAACGATAAAACAAAAAAAAGAAGAAAAAGATAATTTACAAAGTCAATTGAAACATTTGCATAAACAATTAGCATTAATGCAACAAAAATATCATGAATTATCAAGTCGTATGGAACCAGAAAGTAATGAAAGTGGTGAATCACCAGCAAGTCCACAAAACACACCACAACAACAACCACCACCAAGACCACCAAGACCTCATCCACCAGCATATAATGGTATTGCCTCATTACCACCAGATCATCCGCATGCAACAGCAGCTGCAATGTATCATATGGGTCAAAAACTTTATCTTGAACAGCAGCACGCTGCCCTTGAACGAATGAAACAACACCAGGAGGCAGCAGTGAGACAACAACAAGCTCAAGTACAACATCAACATCGTGAAAGAGAACAACAACAAAGAGAGCATCTACAGAGACAACAAACATCACCTCAACCAAGTAATCAGGCAAGAGATCAAAGTAATACAGGTCCATCAACGCCTCAAACACCACAAATACAATCTAGTACGCCCCATCAACACAAAGATTTTCATGAAAGACTTAATGTTTTTCGGGGTAGTGGTAATACAGGAAATTCATCAGGACCACATATAACTGGTACTGATCTTGAAGGACTTGCTGAAACATTAAAAAATGAAATTACCTCGACACTGGGAAATTTAGTTGATACAATTGTTGCAAGGTTTATGCAACAAAAAAGGTTTTTAAATAAACCGTATGAGGCAACACAAGCCGCCGCCGAACAGCTCAATAAAGATTTATTACTTGCAAGTCAATTACTTGAAAGAAAATCACCAAGAACAAAAGTTGTAGATAGAGGAGTACCACAACAACCCGGTGGCCCAAACGGGCAACGGGGGCCCCTCAATGGTGGCCCCCCATCCCAACAATCCACGGGGTTTTCCCAAATCGGAGCTATGAGTGGTACCCATGGTCCACTATCTGGTCCAACAGAAAATAACTTGAATCAGATTAATCAATTACCTCCACATGCAAGACCCAGTGTCGGCCTATTTCAAGCGCCAAAAGCACCAATGTACAGCATGGCATCAATGCAAGCTCAACAACAACAACAACAACAACAACAACAACAACATATTGTAATTTAAGAAATGAGGAAAGAGACGCAAGAGAGCTTGAACAAAATGAAGCTCTTTCCCTCGTAATGACACCAAAAAAGAAACGTCATAAGGTAAGATCATAATTTTAATTTAATTTTTTTTTAATAAATGAGTAAATATTATTTTGAAAAAATAAAATGAATCAATCAATCATCAATTACAAAAATAATTTCAATAATTGAAAATTATTTTCAAAATTGAATTATTTGAAAGATAAAAATCTTAGATTTCATAAATAAATAAATCAATGAAATATTGATGAATTGCGATAAATTGCTAATGACATATTTGAATAATTAGGTCACTGACACGAGAATAACCCCAAGAACAGTATCAAGGATATTAGCTCAAGAGGGAGGTGTATCACAAGGTGGTAGTGAAAGTCCACCACCTCCACCACCCCAAAGACCATATCATGCGCCACCTCCAATGTTGCCTGTATCATTACCAACAAGTGTTGCAATACCAAATCCAAGTCTCCATGAGAGTCAAGTATTTTCACCTTATTCACCATTTTTTAATCCGCACGGTGGCCATCCAGGCCAAGTGCCACCACCTGGACCACATCATTTGCCTGCAAGTCCACCAGGCAGTGGAGTAGATCTTCGTGATTCACCACCATTACCTCATCCACCAGCAATGCTACATCCTGCTCTTCTTGCTGCCGCTCAACACGGTGCAAGTCCAGATTATGGACACCTCAGGATAGACAGCAATGACAGAGCGAGCGATTGTAATTCTGGTGATATTATCTACGATGGAATTCAACCTACAATATCCTTTTCAAATGCTTTTATCATGAGACATTATTCTGTCTAACTTTTTAGTATATCAAGTTTTCTATTTTAAATTCTTCTTTTTTTATTTGTTTCATTGTATTTAATTTTCTTCTCTATTATCATTTTTTGCTCATGAAAAACTTGAGACAAGCTGAGGTATATTATAGTTATAGAGAAAACTAGTTTCCAACGAATGTTAGATTAGTTTGTGACGAAGTTTAAAATAGTAAAAGGGAGGGACACATATACAGCTACAAAAGTTTATACAAGGCACATAGAAAATTGACTATATATGCGAAAGTTCTTTATTTCACATTCAGGCTACTCACAAAGTAAAAGAGCTTTTCCCTCGTAACTTAGCGAGCCAATAATCTGGCGAGGGTAGTTAAACGGAGAAACCAAAGTTTGATTTTTATTATTATTTTTTTTTTTAAATGCAATTGAAGAGAAACAAGGTGGAGCAAAGTTAGAGAACTCGGAAAAAGTCAAATTTACATTTGTTAAAAATTAATTAATAATAACAATTGCAACAAGATTTATTGATTTTGAAAAATTAATTAATCATGTTTAAAATAAAATTTAAAAAAAAAAAAAAAACTATACATTACATAAATTAAAAATGAAAGTGGAAAATTCATTATAAAAATATATGTTAGTCAGACAAAGGGACTTTGAGAAATAAAAAAAATAATATAAATTAAACATTAGAATTAAAAAATAGAAGAAAAAAAAATAAATAAATAAACAAGGCTGATGACAGAAGAGTAGGCAAGGGTTAGGGAGATCGGTACGCTCGATTGGTAAAGTTAGAGAGTCAGGTCGTGTGTAATAGACGTATATATAACGCTGCAACGGAACTGCATCGTGGGCATTCGTTCGTTCAATGCGCGACGTTCTTTGCCGCTTTTTTAGTTCGCCCTTTGATGTAAAATCAATGCTGTCCATTTCTCCCTCATCTCATATATCGTATCTCCCTTGTTCGTGTTCTCATCTCAATGCCTCAACGATATGAGAAAAAAAAATAAATAAAAAAGAGGATAGGTCGAAAGCACAAATGACCAACACTGTCTCATCTACTGCATGCATGTCTTTCACGTATGAATGACACAACTATCCCAATATTTACCCCAAATATATATAAATTTTTATTTTTTGTCATAAAAGGCTACATGCAATATTGCTCAATGTAGTGAAAATTTTTTAACTTTGACTATTTTTTCTTTTATAAATTTCGTATTTTTTTGTAATTTAATTTGAAGAAAAAAATAGATGAAAATTTAGAAAATTAAAAGATAAAATACTTGAGATTTCATACGGTGTGAATTTATAGAAATTAAGAATTCAATGAAACCACAACGGGATATCCCATTACGACTAAGAAGCAGATAAGGCTTCTGGCTAGGAGTCGACCAATCGTAGGTCAATCTGAGGTCGAGATTCCCCTTCAATTATTTTATTTATTCTCTATATCAATGCCTCAGCTTGTACGATTTCTAATCCAATTTATAATCAAGGAAAAGATAAAAAATAAAAATAAGATTATTATTTATAAACATCAATGTTTTCATTAAACAAAAATACCAATAAACATATATTAATTTAGTCAAAATAAATATAAGCAAAACATAACGTCTATATAAAACTTAACCACAGTGAACTCGTCAACATTGACACCAATGCATTTGAGGAAAGCCAAGCTGATGTTCTTCTGGGTGAGGTATCCGTCCTCAGCTGTTCTCAAGATGTACTTTCCAGATATAAAATTCAATAAAAACAACACAGCACAACTCGTCAAGTGGTTCTCCAACTTCAGGTGAGTTTTTACCAGCTTTATTTTTAATCAACATTAAAGTTGCTTGATGAAATTTTAAAAAATCTTGACCACACCTACTCGTTGTAAGAGTCGAGTCGTATAAATTCACAAAAGACATGAAAACATCAGATAACATTTGTGCTCTTGTACGTCAAGTATATTCACATGCGAAATTTGTACAAGTAGTCTATACTGTGAAGATCGACCACACCTCTTCATCATCATCATAAGAGTCATAGCAAAGTCATAGCAAAGTCATAGTTTTCACAAGGGTCTTGGGTGTGTCCGTATCTTAATTACCGCGAGCTTTTTAACAAATATTTTATACAAGTGGCCAAACTTGTTGACAAGTACCATGGTCAAGTAAAATTCTCGAGGTCAACCCCATAAATATATATTCACAACTAAGACTCATCCACACTGGACATTATACTGATTATAATTAGTCTGAGTAGAAATAAAAAAAGATGATAGATAAATTAAGAAGTGAAAATAAAAGGGGCACTCTTTATCATTCTACACAATCATTTATTTTTTTTCTTATCTGTAAATTATTTTTTTCCATCTTTACCTGAGAATTATTGTTGTTTTCTTTCATATAATTTATTCAAACGAAAAAAAAAACGGTAAATTATTTACTTCGATTATTTTCAAGTAAATTAAAAAGATTTTTGTTTTGTTTTTTGGGTGGAGATGGGTGGAGTGGGTGGAATTAAAAGGGAAATATACATAGGAAATTGCCAGTTGGAATAAAAATAATAATATCAAATTCCCCTTTGGGTTATCGCGTAAGGTACCAGCATTCTTATTTTTAATATCACCACACGGGCATACACAAAACATTTATGTGTTACTTTCAGGTGGTCAGTTGTAAACGCGTGCCTGATCTGATATCCTAATGTACGGCTTCCTATGCGGAAATGCCTCACTACATTATTCCATGCTTATATCCCGCATGGAACATTGTCACTAATTTATCTATCTATTTCTATACAAATTTTTTCTTTTCACTTTTTTTTTTTCATTATTATTATTTGCTTTTTTATACTATGAAAATTTGTCTGGTAAAAAATTTATTTACCGGACAAACGGTGAAATATATTTTAAAGAAAAATTGTAATTTTATACGGTCAATATTTTTATTTAAATTATAAATTTATAAACTCATCATGATAATGAAATTTAAAAAAAATTTAATCGACCAAGTTTTATTTTTATCATCAGTAAATATCTTTTTTCATGATAATTGTTTTATTTTATTTTTTTTTCATTTTGAATTTTCACAAGTTTGCAAGTATCTCCCCTTTTCTGGCGAAAAAGGAAAAAAAAATATAGAAACTTTCTCACGGTATTATATGGTATGGGGATGATTGGTTAACATCTTGAGGGTGAAAATTATTTTATCAAACTTTGTATTGAGTGAGTGTTACTCTTTACTTTAACAGACATGTGTGTATGTTTTTTCATATATATTCACTTGGATGATTTCATGAGCTAGATTGGGGTCGTTATGAGAACAAGGGGGTTTTAATACTGAAAATGTGAGATACAGAAAAGTGTTCAAATTGGGGGAAGGAGAGAGAGAATCGTTATCAGATTCCACGGCGGGACACGCGACTTTACTAACTGAGATCATATCACCCGGATGGATGGAATTTAATGTCGTATAATATAAAGAATTTTTTTTTTTTTATTTTATTTTCATTATTATTTATTCTTTCTCTATCAATCGAGAATAGAAATATCTATATCTTTGTATGTTTGCACGCATCAGAGATATTTAAATAACACGACAACTGCCCCGAGGACAAATCCAAACTACATTTTTGCTTGCATGTAATACTTTTTATCAATAAAAAATCACATTTTTTTCCATTTTTTTTTTCATCAAAATGATAATATAAAATGTATAATTATTTTTTATTATTATTGCATTTTTCTTTGATTGCGGTTTTTGAAGGGTAGGAAGAGGATGACCTCTTTAAAAATTTTATAAAAATGATAAACATAAATATTTTATTTATCAGCTGTAATGACGTAAAAGTTTTCCCAGTTGAATATTTTCTATTGTTAAGAGAATATAAAAATTGAAGATAATTTAAAACTCCATTATTTCTTGTTTTTATTTCATCAACTTATTGAGGATAATTGTGTGTTTATGCCTCACCCTTGTATCGTCTTTATATATGTTTTTTTTTTTAAATTTATTTAATCACACTATCTTGGCACGTAATCGTACATTTGTTGACGTAAATAATATCCATCTCACGTAGTGCTAGTTTAGTACTTGGCCTGTTCTTTAAATCACCACACCTATATTTTTTTTTCTTCTTTTTTAAACCCCCTAAAGATGTAGGCTAGTAATTTGCGCTTCGGATATATGTATTTGTTTTATGTTGGTGTTGAAAAAAATGATAATACAACAGAAGTATATAGACGATGTAACGTTGTAATTTTCCAAAGACAAATTTCCTTTTATAACCCCTTATCTTGTCAAGTCACACGACACGTGATCGATTGTGAGTGAAAAAAAAATGAAAATAAAGATAAGAGACGGTCGATTGGATGGTTCATTATGATTAGTGTTATGTAGACAAAATTTCTTGTTCTTTTTTAACTTAAAGCGCAAAAGACCTTCGTGTTATTTTCCCTTGTTTTAATATAATTTTTTTCTCCGTATAATTTTTTTATTATTTTATTTTTTTCGAGCTCAATAGACATCACGCATATACTCCAGTTTATTTTACTATTGTCAACCATTTGTAATCAGCACAGCATGGTCTCTTTTAAAATATATTGACTGCAATCATACACATCATATTTATAATTTAAAAGAATAAAAAAAAAAACCTAATTAATTAATTTTACATCATAAAAATAAATTGATGATAATTTAAAAAAAAAAAATATAAATCTAAATTATTCTCTCGAAAATATATTCATCATATTCAAATTTATCATTATTATCATTTTAAATTTATGACAATAAGGGAATTTTAACAATACCAAAGAAAGTACTAATTTGAAAATAAAAATTTTTTTTTTGTTTTAAAAAGTTTACTGAAAAACTTGAGATACGTTAAACAAAGACAAGAGGCAATTTTCATAAATGAGACGAACAGTCAATGTGAACGATATTCATGACGATGACGATATATGTGAGGAAAGGGGTTTGCATCAAGAATCAAAAGTAAAAAAAAGAATAATAAAATACAAGAAGAAAAAAGGAGAAATAAAAAAAAAGACACGACATCGTGTGTTCTTCGGTTATAACTGGGGGGTATGTGTGCTTTTTAATCCCACAAGATTGTGTGTACTCGAGCTTGGGAGGCAGTTAGGTTGCCGTTTATGAAGAATAGAGGAAGAGAATTGTGTATATATGGAAGGGGAGAAAAATTGCAAATATGCACATACACCGAGGGCCATTTAAAAAAAAAAAAGAAAAAAATCTTCCATCTATCTGCCTATCTATTTCAAGCGTCAACCACGTGCATATATATATTTCTTTTTTACTCTGTTTTATATTTTACATTTTTTTTCTTACTATTATTTCTTGCATAGATGTATTTTTTTATTTTTTTTTTGTATCCATATAACTGGAGTACGAACGTCATCCTGATTTTCTTCAGTGACATTGTTAGAATGAGGGAAAAAAAAGAAGAAAGAAATAAGCTGAAGGATGTTGAGTATAAAGGGTGGAGAAAATTTTTTGCCTTGAGGTAAGAGAAACTCCACATACTAGCCATCCCTCAACGTGCCACCCACCCTTCCACCCCTTTCAACCCCCTTGATTTTAATTTTTTTATTTTATATATTTCATAGTTATATACTACTTTCTATGCAGTGCAAACATGTGCACACTCTTCTCGTGTATTTTACGTATATGCAGTCCCACCGAGAAAATAAAAAAAAATAAACTAAGTGTGCTAACGGAAATGGGAGGAAAAAAGAAAGGATGTTGAGAAGTAGGCGGATGAGGTAGAGGGAAAAAAGGCCTTGTAATTATCATACTTTTGCTTTATATAATCTCTTTGCCCAGTGACAGATACACTTGCTATCTTCCTCTATTTTTTCTATCTCATTTTATGTCTCTTTACCTCCACATGCTCAAATGAGATCGTGGACTCGTTGCCTCAATGAATAACGCAATGGCTAAGAGGATAAACTCGTCAATCTTTATGTATTTTTTAACTTTGATATTATTTATAAAACAAAAAAATAAGGAAAATCTTCTTTTAATCTAATTCTTCTTTATATGTAGGTTTAAATATATAATCAAAAAAAAATTAACAAGTGATTTGACAAGTAGATTTTTTTTCTTTCTTTTGGAAGTATCATAATGTTGAAAAATAAATCTTGACAAAATGAGCAAAAGTGTAAAGAAGAGCCTCTGTTGAGACAAAAGCCTTCGGAAGGTGAAAAAGCCCTTGGGCAACTGGTAAAAGAAAGTTTTTTATTTTTTATTATTTAAGGGCTGGAAGAGACTTTACTGGAAAAAAAAATCAAAGAAAAAGCAGATATTTGAGTTGTCGTCTTTGCGGTATTAAAGATGTAGCTATTTAATTTTTATTTATTACTTTTTTATAAATATTTTTTTGACAATGCTTTGATGAGCTAATGAAAAGGAAAATATAAAAAAAATTTTGAGATGTATGGTATTTTTAAAATTATATGAATAGACACACTTGAGAATCTTTTTCCTACCCCAAACGATACAAGTCATTATTACAAAGACAAAAAAAAAATACATATGAATGCATTCAACTCTTTATATTTATTTATACCCTAGCCAAACAAAAAAATAATAATAAATAAACCAACATCTTCAACTTTTCTCGTGTTTAAAATTTTTTAAAATTTTTTCTTTTTGCAATTTCATAATTATTATTTCGGTATTCTTTGGTTTTTTCTTGAAAAAAATAATTCAACTTGAAATTTTTCCGAGTTCACGTACACACATATATTCATACGTATAACTATAAATTTTTCATATCTATATGCACATACGGAAAGCATAACTAGAAGATCTCGAGGAATTTTTACGTTCTTAATTAAAAACTCAGTACACGGCACAATGGAGTGGCAACTCTTTGGTGGTTCATATATTTCAACCCTCTCCTTAAAGCTGACGGCAGCTTTTTATTTTAAGCTCATATATCAACTTCCGACCTACCACAATGAAGAAAAAAAATTAACCGCCTCAATATCTCCCGTAAATAATAAATAACAAATAAAAAATACAAAAAATTATCATTAAATTCTTCACATACAAAAGCTCAATTTTCCATACAAAAAAAATTGATTACCATTGCAATCACTGAATATAATATAAATAAAATTTAAGAATCAATATTGAATAGAAGAAAATAAAAAAAAAAAAAAAAACTGTCATTGGTGTGTGCGAATATGTGTAGCCTCGTGCTCGTTTAATACTATGCAATTCTTAGCGAGATTCGTTGACGATATATAACGTCAAACGTCTGTGCATATATAAAGTCATTATAAAAAATAAATAAAATATAAATAAAAGAGTAAAGAGTAAAGTCTGTCATTATTTATTTATTTTTAAAAAGCCAATCTGTCCACGACCCTTATAAAACGTATAACCTCCGTATGTAGCGTGAATACCAGTCATTTAAAAATAACTTAATTACGTTCTTGGCGCTAATTAGTGGCTTTATATATTACGGATTCATATATACTGTTGATATGTATTCCTTCTCTCAATTCATATCATATTTTTACCATGCATTGTAATAAGCTTTCTCCAGTTTTTTTATTATCATTATTTTTCTGAATCTTTTTTACTTTTTTTTCTCTCTTTTTTTACGCTCAGTGGTCGCTCATACTTTTAATTCTATTATTACTATTATTATCATTAAAAAAAGGAAAATCAACATGAAAAATAAAGAAGAAAATACATATCGTCATTTATTTTCACACCTTTCTTGATGACTATTATTATTTTTACTTTTTTTTATTAACACCCTCCTCAGGCACTTTGGATTTTGCTTACTTGGCGTATTTCTTTTTTTATTTGTATGATGCTAATTAAATTCTTGAGAAAATTAAGCCCTTAATTATCGTTTGAATAATGATAAAAATATTAACTGAAAATTGATGATTTTTTTTTTTAATTTAAATAAATATCTGTAATTAATTTGTCGAAGAGAAAGAAAAAAATTAACTTGTCATTATGATGGAACAGAAGAGACTGATGTCCTCTTGTCAAATATTTTTTTTTTTACTTGGTACTTGTACTCTGGCTTATTTTCTCGACTATCATGTTGTTTTTTCTCTTTTTTTATTTCTTGTTTTCGTTTGGGTTTATTTTTTTTTCTTTGTAATTTTTTTTTCTGCTGATAATGAACACAAGTAGGAAAAATACGACGGGTATTGGCTGGTTTGTAGACAATGCGGTGTGGCCGCGGGGCTATCTATACGAAAAGAGAAAAATAACTATTCGAAAGAGAAGATAAAAAGATGAAAACCGTGGGCTTGATAAGCAGAGAGAATCGTTGGATCGTCTCGCAGAAAACAGTAAACATTTATATATGTGCGCATAGTGCATCTACCCTTTGCTAGTCAGGAGAGGGCAGTCAGTATTTTTTATTTTTTTTAATTTTTTTCACAAATTATGCAGTAGAGAAGGATTTTTTTAGTACAAGAGATGTAAGCATCACCATTGCAAGGCTAATCTGGCGCTATGAGCTGCTATTTGCAGCATAAACACGATATTATATACACATTCAATGAAAAAAAAATTAATCCTACAACATTTCTTTAAATCTTTCATTATCATTTTTATTTTCATGCTATTTTTTATGCAAATAAAAATTTTATTCTTCTTTTTTTCTATTCAAATTTTAATTTATAAATATAAATTAAATTAAATTAAATTTTATAATAATGATATTTTCATTTTTATTTTATTTAATTTTTCATTTATTAAAAATGAATAGTAAAAAATATTTGCTTTCTTTTTGAATACCGTTATGATGCTTGGATTAATTGAAGACTTTCAAAGAGAATAAAATAATTAATAAAAAATTTAAAATTGAATTTTTTTTAATGCTAATGTTATTGTCTAATCGGCTTTAGTGAGTTTCATGTGATTAGCTAGTATGTGTGCAACAAAGATGAGAAGAATTAACAATATATTTATATAATTTTACTCTCCGAAAAAGAAGTCGAGATAGAGAGGATAAAAAGTGCATGCTTCAAATCACAATTAATTTTTTTTTATCTATTTTAAATTTAAATTCCTTTTTTTTTTATTTTCTTTTCCTTTTATTTGTGAAGAGGATTTAATTTGCATTCAACCGTCGAAAAACGTGAAAAACAGTTTATCAAAAAAGTTTGAGGACGAGCACTCGCATATACACACATCAAACGTATAAAACAATCATTTTTTTTTTCAAATTTTATATGCACTTTTAGATACTTTACGTAGTAATTGAACTAAAAAAAAAAAAAAATTTCAACTGATACACAGTGGAATTTTTTAATATAATTTTTACGTAATTCGCCTTTAAATTTAAAAAAAAATTCCAATCGAAATTTAAAAAATCTTTTCATAGAAATAAAATTTCTATTGTTGAAAAAAATAAAATTAATTGAATTAGAGTTATCGAAAGTTTATCAGTCTATTTAGTTAAAATTAATTCGAGTTACATTATCCACATATTGAAGCAAGAAATTAAATAATTTAAATTTGAATTTGAATAAAGTGTGCAGAATGACACTGCCATTGGAATAATGCCTATACATAATATGAAAATTTATAAAACCATGGTAAATTTTATTTATCTTTATTTTCAACTGAATTTTTAGTAACTGAAATTACGATTCAACATTTGCCCTGGCAGGTTTTATATACATGCAGATAGGTAGCTTGATAGACAGAGAGATTTACTGAGTGCAACGTTCGACTGGACAGTAGCTCTAAATTGATTTCGTTTGAAATTTCTCCCTCTATGTATTTTTTAGTCTCATCTAGCTATTTTTTTTCTGTTATTTCGTTTAATTTTTATCTCTTTTTTTTTCTCATTTATCACGAGTCTCGTTTGGCAATCAAAATTTCCCTTCACTCTTTTACCTTCGTTACCAGCCCCCTCTTGTTATTTTTTTTATATTTTTTTTTATCTCTCTACGAGTTTATACAACCGTGCTTCATTTTGCATTTGTCTTTTTTTCGTGCAATTTTATTTTTTTTCTATCTCATTTTAATATTTTGTACTCGTCTCAATTTTTTTCCATCTGATTTTCATTTGATTACCCAGAGCTGCCAGTAATAAACGTGGTCAGCCTAAAAATAATTTTCTGAAAATTATTCTCTCACAAGTTTTTAATTTTGAATTTTAATCATTTTTATTTATTTTTTGTTTTTGTAAATTTTTAAAATAACATTGATGTAATTAAATTACACTTTGCAGAGAATTAATAAAATAAAATTTATTGACAGTTTACTAGATGTAACGCAGACGTGAATATTGATTTATCGTAAAATCTATAAACGATATTTACATTTAAATTTGATTTGTAGCCAAAGGGAAATAATAACATTTTAGTAGTCTTTTTCTTGTTGAACATATGAGTATATGATACTCGGCAAATTACCAATGTCCTTTACAGACTTTTACATCAAACAGTTACAGATTTTTTATCTCCTCATCTTTGTTAATTAAACAGTCTGTATACTTTCATATCTCTTTGTTTTAAATTATTATTCTAAAAAAAATATTCAATTATATCTTTGCTGACCATTGGTGAATTTTTCATGATAATTATAACGACAACATATCGTTGTAATTTGGCAAATATCCAGTTTTTATTTTTTACAAAAAGAATAAATTCCTTAAGCTTTGTCTAGAATTTTTTTTTTATTTTTTCAATAAATTAACGAGCTAGCAAAAAAAAAAATAAATAATAATTTCCAACTTTTATTTTTATTTTTAAAAATAACGGTTTGAAAAAATTGCAGGATCGATTTGCAAATGAGCTCATTGTATCTCAAAAAATAAAATCTCAAATGTTTAAGTATATACCGTTATTGAGAACTATGTTAATCGCCCATATGCCTCAATACAAAATTTTTGTATCCAAGTATATTGGAAAAAAAAGAAAAAAACAAATTAATAATGTAAACAAATAAGCCAACAATATTTTCTATGCGGGTATGTAATGACTAATCTTAGATTTAAATAGGGGCGACAAGTGGAACGACAAGAAAAATACAAAAAATAATGTAATAAAGTTCATTGTCGTATTGAAGATTGACCTCGAGAATTAGACGTGCCAATATTGCGTAAGTAGTACGAGTCACTATTCGGTCAGCCGTTCGAAGAATTCGATATTAATGAATTGCCGTGTCGAAAATAAAGTCTAATATTAATTTCATAATGTAGGGAATAATGTTTTCAACATAAACAAGATATTATACTGTGATTTTTACATAATTGTGTAACCGTTTGTATTGGATATGATCTTGGAGAAATAAATATTCAGCTATTTAGCTATCCAATTTCGAACAGTTGCAAAAGTAAATCTTATTTACTGTTGACATAACCCGCGGGAAACTAGAATATCAACTCTCACCCTCAGTGGATTTAGCACAAGATATAGGTAGTATAAATATATATGTGAATAAACTCACCCCTTGGCTAACCTACTGCCCTACTGTCACGAGACCTTACCTAAAAATTTATCCGTAAACTTCTTTCATATTACACCGAGTACTCAAACTAACCGAAAAAATAAAAAGAAAAATACACAACGGTTCTCTCAATAGATCAAATTCAGCACGCGATAATCTCACGATACATTTTTTTTTATTTTTTTCTTATTTTATTTTTTATACTGGTCCCTTTTCTCTTCATCTATATTTTTTTTTTTTTTAACTCAAGGGGTGGACAATGTCTATCACCCTACAGTTGAGGGGGTGACTCAGACACTTTCACTTTCAGATTAAAAATACTCAATGAAATAGAAAATAAAGAAAAATATATTTTTTAAATATAAAAATAATCAAAATAGTTATAAATAATTTATATATTTTTAAATTAATAAATTTTCTATTTTAAATGATTTTAAAAAAAATATATATTGAATATATTTTTATACAAAAGGATGAACTAGCCAACAAAGAATTATTGATTTTTATTTTATTTCTTTTGGGTCGACTTAACAGAAGAGAATGAACGATCCCTGTTGGGTATCTAACAAAGGATGTATTTTTCAAGTTCCTAACCTAGGCAACCCTTTTCTCCCACACGAAAACATTTTATTTCTTTTCTATTGTGTACAATTGTACACATCATTTTTTAATTTATAAAATTCAGTGGTTTTCTTTGACATTATCCCACGCGTTGTGTATATCCACATTTTATTGTACATTCAGTATAAAAATATAAAATGTCTTTAAGCTCATTCAAGCAAATATCGATAGGCATAGTTTATAAAAAAGAAAAATAAAAAAAATAGAAATAACGTACTGCCATGACGTTGTTCGACGTCTAATATTAAATCTAATGTTAATTATTTCATTACAAGTAAACTAGATGAAGCAAAAAAAAAAAATGATAAAAACCAGAAGAAAATAAATTGACGTAAAATTTTTATTCTTGAGATTATTATAAAGTCGCTGTATTGTCTACGCTTCACTTCCGCTTTCTCATATGTATACATGAATAAATTCTCACAACATCAACAGACATAAAGACTACATAGCTTTGGTTGATGATACTTTACTTTTTATACTATGAACGAAGCTCTAGTTGTCGTCTGCACAACGTCATCATCATCATCATCACCTGTCTACCTTTTTTTAAATTTTATTTATCATATTTTTTTCTTTATAAAATAGAAAGAGTTTAAGCAAAGTGATAGGATGCATCTACACAACTGCTGCAGTCTTTTATACATGTAGCAAAGTATAATATGCACACGACCGTGATGTTGCGATGCAACCGACAATACATAAATACATAGAAAACAAGCCTATGTAAAATCGATCAGATGAAAAAATAAAAAAATTACTTGACCGTTGTTACTGGGGTATAGTGACGATCCTGCACAATAGTGGAGATAAAATTACACTCAAGAGGGCTATTTAAAAGAGGAGTGAGATTGCTAGTTATATTATATAGAAAAAAAGAAAAAAAAAATGTTGTAGGATGAAAGATGGAACAAGGTTGGCCCGAGAGTAACTATTCAAGAGTAAAAATCTTCAAAGCATTCTGGGCTCATCTCTCAACACATTCTCAACAGTTTATATAGTGCGATTATAGTGCATTATATATTCAACAAATTCATAGGCTATATTCTATAAATAATATCAAAACCAGAACACGTAGAATTTTTGCAAATTATTATAAAAAAAAAAATCACTATTAAAATAATAATGATAAATATAAAAAATCACAATGGCGAAGCTGAGAATTTTTTTGACAATCAAAAAATAGCAAAGAGAAAAAAATAAAATAAATGGGGGGCAGTAAGACGAGCATGACATACAAATGAATTGTTTTTCGAGGCAGATGCAGTCCCCTTCTATATATATATATACTTTTTTTATTCTCTTAGAAAAAGAACATAGGGCGAGAAATCAAAAAAAAAAAAAAAATGAAAGAAAGCAAAAAAATTAAATTAAAAAAAATATTAAGGGAGAAAGAGAAAAGCTTCAAGGCAACAACCAGATGCAAGAAGAATAGGGGTATTTTTTTTTCATTGAAAAGAGAAAAATATATATATTTAAAAGAGAGAGAGAGAGAGAGAGAGAAAAGGGGGCGAGGGGGTTCAGCACGGGACATAACCAAGTGCGTTTGTATTGTGCAAGATTGGCGCGTGCGGTACTTTGGACCCCCTTATAAACATTTCTCGTTTTTCTCCCTATAAAATATATATTTTTTTATTTTTATTTCTTTACCGATGTCGTGTGTAAATTTACCCCCTCATATTTTTGGCCACCTTGTCGAGTCCCTTATGGTACCCTTCCCTTCTCTTTGACTAACTCTTATACAGGGCCCCTCTTTCTCGAGTCGCCCTTTTATTTTATTTTTGCGAGGGGGCGAATATCGTCATTTCTGCTTATATGCTATATACTTATAGTACATATCTGTAAAACCCCCTGCTTTTTTTTTTTTCCGTCTCCTTATTCTCTCTTTACTACCCTTAGTAGTTTCTCTATAACGTAGACGAGACGATTTTCATTGTCGACAGCACATCTGCCGTGTTGATCGCATACGATATTGTCCTGAAGCCGGATTATAGCCTCTTGCTCTTTGCACAAATCATCATCATCATCGTCGTCGTCGTCATGATCATGTTGATAGTACCAACGTTGCAAAAAAAGACAGTATAAAATTTCAAATAATAAATATAAAATACTGCTTTTATATTGTATCGTCGGGTTAAATTTTTTTTTTTCATTTTTGAATGTATAAATTTCTTTACAAATTAGCAGATACTTCAAGGGAATTTATGAAATTATTTATTTATAAAAATATTATAGCATAAGCAATTGACGTCAACGAACCACGAAACATTGAATTGCATTTTTACTCAAGTTTTACGGTGTTAAAGTGTAAAATATTAATTAAGAAGGGTCGTAAAAGCAACATGCATATGTCAATTTTCTCTTTAACTTTAACGACACACTGGAAACTCAAACACTCTATATGCTAGTTGCATATATTTTATATACACTTACATGTGTACTTGTATAAAAAAATTTTCCAACTGTTGTTATATGTTTTATTTAAATTTTTTTTTTTCTTCTTGACGTGTGCCTCAACCCTTTCGTGTAAAAAGTCGGGCAATTTTATCAACAAAAACAAGAAATTTTCATATATTAAACATCAAATAATTTTATATTTTAAACCTTGCAAATATATTATTAAAATTTTTCGACGTTTAAAAAGTCGAGCCCGCCTATTAGAGACTTTACGACTTGAATGAATGCTTTGAGCATTTAAAAGCAAAAAAATAACTGTGGGAAAGTTGTTAGAATAAGAAAGCCACAAAGTAAAAAAGACAGGGGTTGAAGATTTTGAGACTTTCAGGGTCAAGGTTTCATATCTCAACGATGAGAATTCACTTTGTGCAAGGGGCTGTTAAATATATTTCGTCTTTGCTATTTTTTATAGGGAGAACTTGAGGGGTAATGGTTGAGGTAT
Organism: Aphidius colemani; assembly: GCA_030523065.1. Lineage (NCBI taxonomy): Eukaryota > Metazoa > Arthropoda > Insecta > Hymenoptera > Braconidae > Aphidius > Aphidius colemani. The sequence goes on from JAPYYR010000532.1 coordinate 45,160, forward strand.
TGTCAAAGGTCGGTTGACTTGGAATAACCGTTAAAAGGGGAACTTAAGAAATGAAAAAAAAATCTTACAATAGATCCTTTTAAAGTCTAAGAAAATAAAGGTGGTACCGGTATAAGGCAAAAACCTTTTTGCATCTTTTCTTCAGGTCTTCTTTAAAATTATTATTATTATATTATTTTTTTTGTCATTTTATTTTTGTCACTCTTATGCTGGCAACCAACCGTTTCTATTCTTTGGCAAGAAGACTCTCGAGTCAAAATGTAAATTTGCCAGTAGATCATATATCCTTTTTTAAAAAAAAAATAAACTCCAACTTTTTAAAGTTAAATATACAATATATTTCCTGCCTTGAAGATGCTAATAATTCAATTTTAAAATACCAGCGCATCAAGTCATTCATAAAGACAAAAAAAATAACAATAAATTTCAAAAAAATATAAAAAAATGTTCTTTCTAAGGGCGTTATTAATTAGGACAATAATCCTAATTATATAAACTTTTATACAATGAATCACTTCGGGGTATCAACTTTTTATATATTTTTTAATTTTTTAAAAGCAAAAAACCTTTCGTTCTTGCGTGAATCCTCACAATTCGTCGCTTTCTTTTATATCAGTCGGCATGCACTGTGTGATAATTTTGAACACGTGGGAGGTTTCTTCACACTGCTTTTGGCATCGAAGTGTGGCAATTCAAGTACACTATGATATGCCTTTTTTAAATTTTTTTTTATCATCAACGTAACTTGTCGTGGGTGCTCGGGCGTCTCCCTCAATGTGGCACTCTTAGCAGCCCATTATAACGCGCAGAGACAGAAGGGTAGATATAACGTACAAAATAAAAGAAAAAAAAAAAAAAAATCACATATTTATCCGACATGGCATTTCATATAATATATGATATATGTCTCCAATATTATGTATAACCTGAACAACCGTTGTTCCGTTTCTGTCTGTGGATGCAGTCTGTTTGTATTTTTCTTTTTTTTTTTTAATTAGGCACTTGGATATATAGATTTTTTTTTATCTCTCATCTATTTCTCATTCTCGCACTTGTCAGATCAACGAATGACGGCTTGAATGTGCCGTTAGTGGATGGTTGCATAAGAATTATGAGATGAAGCTGGGAATATAGAAATGCCGTATAAAAGTTTTTACATCGAGAGGTCTGTGTCGGTTCGTTGACTCAAGGATACGATGGATACTAGTCAATTTATATCTCGTCTCGTTCATATCAAACTCATTTTTTTTTTCATATTTTATATCAATTCCGTGGTGATTTTTTTTTTTTTTTTGTTATCATTGGAGATATCTGCATATGTAGAACATGCACAAGTCTTAATTGGCTCGAGGAATGCGTAATTACAAGTACACTTGTAATTCATTTTATTATTTTTTAATATAAATACATATCAGCACCTTTATTTGTACATACACCAACACAAAAAGGCACAAGCTTAGCCGAGCAAAGTAAAGTTGCTATTTTTTTTTTTTTCTCTTTAACTCGTTAGAAACACACGAAATAATGTGTTGAACTTTGAAGAAAAAAAGCTCATATTATATTTCAAATAGAAAAATAATTAAATTATTTTATTGTCAGTTTGTTAATTGTTTGTTTTTTTATTTATTTATTATATAATTAATAAATATTAAGCGAGTCCGTCTGTATTGTACCAATTAGTAAATTATAAAACTCCATTAATTAATGAAGGTAAACAATTAATATGAAATAAAAAAGGGTGGATGAAATATTACTATGATGCCAAAGACAAAGTTTTAATTTTTATATACAATTTTTCCTTTTTTTAACTCACAAAACTTTAGAAATTACCCTTGGTAAATAACTTTTATTTTTTTCAACAACACAGAAAACGTGTGAAGTTAAAAATCAAAAGTATTTACCAGTTTTGTTGCTCATACGTATTTTTTTCATGACGACATTATGATTACCTTGGAAATAACACGAATGATTTTTGTCAATAGCTTCTTTTTTAATTCTCAAACTAATTTAATCCTTTGATATCACATGAAAAATACTCGACTCTTACAAATGAATTTCACATTTTTGTTGATTAAAAACTTGACTTGTAATTAAATATATAATTAATTGAATAATTTTTTTCGTTACAGGGAATTTTATTACATTCAAATGGAGAAATATGCAAGACAAGCAGTATCAGAAGGCGTTAAAAATGCTGAAGACCTCAGGGTTGGTGGTGATTCAGAAATATATCGAGTATTAAATCTTCATTACAATCGAAACAACCATATTGAGGTATGGGGTCCCCAGGTGCGCAAACACATAAACACGCACAATTTAAATTATGATTTCTTTGATTTGACTTTATTAGTTTTAAATTATTTAAACAAAAAAAAAAAAACCAAACAATACTTGCATGCATTTATCAATAAAACTAGTTTTTATATTTTCATTTGAATATTATGCTTATTAATTAATTGTTTATTTATAATTGCAAATAAATATTAATGGAAAAATATTATTAAATAATTTTTAGGTACCAGGCAACTTCAGGTACGTTGTGGAACAAACATTGAAAGAATTTTTCAAAGCAATACAAGGTGGTAAGGACACTGAACAATCATGGAAAAAAGCAATTTACAAAGTAATATCAAGGCTTGATGATCCAGTACCCGAATATTTTAAATCACCAAATTTTTTGGAACAACTTGAGTGAAGTAAAACGACACTACGTTGCTCCATATGATAGTAACAGTGAAATTAATATAAAAAAACGAACAATAATAATAATAAATAATAATAAAATTATTGGAACTTTATTTGAGTGATAATAAATATGTCAATTTTCGGAGTTGAAGAGAATATAATATTTAAAAATAAAAAAAAAACAAGAAGAAATTTAAAGTGAAAAAGAAGATTTGCCAACAGAGGAAGTGGCCGTTCGTCGAGGACACCTTTATCACATCAGGTATCACATAGTGACATATCGTGAAAAAAAACGTAACTAGCGAATGGATAATTCGACAAACTTATAGCTTCGAGTATGGTTTTCGAAAAAAAATACATAATTATAATTAATTATGATAATAATTGATGAAAAAAAAATCAAGATGCACCGAAGAATAGTTAAGAAGATGGCAACTTGTCTTTAAATATCATTTTGATATGAAAATTTAAATAAATCATGATGAGTATTGAAGAAAATCGACAGATACATTTATCGAGAGTGAGCGTATCGATATATTAATTAAAATAATTTATCAGGGGAATGAAAACAAAAATATAAATATATATATATAATTTAACAAAAAAAAAAAGGAAAATAAAATTATTTTCCTTCGCGCGTGTACAATTCTCAGTGAAAATTTATGATAAATAATAAATGAGAATTGTACTTTAATTTAATTTTAAAAACAAAGAGAAATATTGAATGATTGTGGCGAATGACTGAGCAAATAAAACAACGTTAATACTTATTTAGATAAAAAAAACGAAATTTTAGAAAATGAAAAATTCGACAGAGTGAGAATAAACTCGGTTTGTTTACTTTTTCAATAAAACTTTTAATTGAATTTAGTTTATCGTTAGTTTTGTTTGCAATTTGTGTATAATTATATTAAAATTAAAATACAATTTTTTTTTTTCTTCTCTTTTCTCTTCCTGTAAAAGAAAAGAGAAAATAAAGAAAAACCAGAGTCAATTTTGGTCCAAAGATATTTTTTAGATACCATTTAATCCACGATCGCAATATGTCGATTTTATTTAATTAACTATTTTTTTTTTAGATCGAAGAATTTTTTGTTACTCATATTTTTTATCAAATAAAAAACAAAAAATATTTATTTACTATGAATGACAAAAAATTCATCGACTTTTTCATTTGAAACGACTCAAAACTGACCGATACGTATTGCTTAGTTATGCGTCGTTTAAACACAAGTATTTTTTATTTTTTAAATCTTGTGTTAATATTTGAAAATATTTATATTTTTTTTTCTTAATTTTTGAAATATATCTGATTAGATGGCTGTGCAAATGTGAGACTGTGCGATTCGGCCAATCGACAATCGCGTCTCGATGGATTATCTGGTATACTAGAAATAAATAATTTTTTTTTTTTATTTTTTAAAGTGTAAATAGATAATTTATAGTTGTAGAAAAAATGAATTAAAGAGGGGTAAATTAACAACAAATAAAACATACAAATGAGCATGTATAATAATCGTCAGTGACGTGAAATTTTAATTTTTTTAATAATTTCATGCCGAGTTTAAAAATATGATGTATGTAAGTAATAATAGAGGAAAAATTAATAATAATAATTGAAATGCACTGATAATAGTCAAATTCAAAAAGAAAAGAATATCCCATTTCAAAATTTTATCAAGTATAAACTTTGATCCGTAAAAAGTATTAGAAAAAAATAATAGTAATTGCAGCGCGAAGGAAAAATCATTTGATGTGTTCCATATAATTTCACATTCGAAAAAAAAAACAATTAGGCAAAAAATATCAACAAAAAAAGCAAAAAAAATAAATAAATAATTAAAATAATGATAAACAAATAGGCGCGGGTACGTATTAATTAGATTTTATGATAAAAAATAAAAAAAAAAAACAAAAACAAAAAGAATTTTTGAACATATGAATTTTAAATATATTAGGAATTTTAGTGAATCATAAAAAATATTCAATCAATGTGTGGTTAAGACATTAATATAATTATCACAATTATTTTAAAACATTCGACACATGACAACACAAAAAAAACACAAATACATATTAACGCGTTTTTGAAAAAAAATAACAAAAATTTAATCCAAAAAAAACAAAAAAAAAGAGTCAAGCTCTTTAATTCCCGCGTTGTCAATTGATTAATTTTTTTTTTTTTTTAATAATTCAAGCTATTAAACACACCTTGTAGATAAAAAAAACAAATAATTTAATTAGCAAAAATAAAAAAAACCTAATCGCAACATTAAAAAACAAAACGTATTAAAAGAAAAATAAATGAAAATTTATATAATTTTTCATTCGCATTATTATCTTGTATTATTATAATTATTTTTATTTGTATTAATGTATTATTATTATTATTATTATGATTACTGTTTATTACCATTGATCCTACAGCAAAAAAAAAAAAAAAAAAAGAAAATAATGAAACGATTTTTTAATTTTTATTATTGTATTAGTTGTATTATTGTGAACACACTAAATATTGTTTAATTTAATTTAATTATTTTTTTCTTCGCAATTTTCATTATAATTTACAGACATCGATGTATAATGACTATGCTTTTCAGCTAGTCCATCGAATAATTAATTTTTTTCTTTGTCAATCAACCAATCAATTAATTAAATAATTAAAATTTTATTATTTTCATTTTTTTTTTAATTACTCACTAAATTCATTCTAATTTTAATTTTTATAATTTATATATTATTAATCTGTAATTATGTAATTGATAAATATTTAAGAACTATTATCATTATTATATTAACACACACAAACACACAATTTTTTTTGCAAGCGGTGAGTCTTAACCTAGTCACAAGTCACTATTTTTAATTTATCGACTAACTATTATTATTATTA
>JAPYYR010000533.1:0-85688 GCA_030523065.1 Aphidius colemani
ATATTATATTAAAAATGAATATTTAGCATCAAATAAATATACATTAATTATTATTTTATTATTTTTAACAAATACTTTGTTTCTTTTAAATTAAAAATTAGATAGAAAATTCTATTTCTTTTTTGTTAAACACACTTTTTTAAAATTAAAATTACTTTGATTATACTGCTGTTTCACCTCACCCATAGATCACATTCCTGTAATTCCGTAAACAATTAAACAATGTAGAATGATGATTATATATCGTAAATAGATAAAGATACAGACTTTCTCTGTGATTACTCTGATTATCTCTTCAGTGACTTCGGATTTCCTCCGAGATCTTCAACGAGGAAAAATTTTTTTGACCGTCTCCAAAAAACTCGGGAGTGTGATATATATCATGCAAATATATTGATACAAAAAAAAATTATACATCACTTGAGCTGAAAATGAAAAGTAATTTTTCAAATGAATAAAATCAATATTTAGAAAAACATTTACATATTTATATTTATATATAAAATATAATACAATTTGTTACAATGTAATTGATAGTGTAGCTGTCGGTTATTAAACTCAATTATTACTTTTTTTTAAATATCTCATAAAAGATGTATCAGATTTGGGCAGATTGGTATTATTTAAAGAGCTGTTTTGAAGATTAGAGTGACCAGTATACATTATTTTAATTAAACTAGATCGCTAAGTGACAATATTTTATTTTTTTTCTTGTTCGATTAATATTTAATAATAATAATAATAATAATAACTCCTGCCAATTTGTGACAATCTACGTAAATCTACGACTATATACAATTTTTTTTAGTTATTTTTATATTCTCTTCTATTTACACTCACACCAATATACAATCATAACGTTAAATTTTAAACGTTTGTCGTTATCATCATCCAATTTTCTTATTTTTCTACATACAATACATACAGACGGTTTTTTTTCTTTTTGTTTAAATTTATTTTAAATTTATTATTTAAATTATTTTGCATTTGCCACAATACCAATTTTATTTGATGAATTTTTAAAGTTTTGGTTTAAACAAAAAAGAACAAAAAAAAAATGTTTTTAGCCACCAGTCAATGGTGAATCAATTAATGTATTATTTTTATTTTTTTTAAAAACTTATTTTTATTTTATTTCTTATGATTAATTTTTTTTTCCAAATATTGATTATTGGTATCGTGAATAAATTGTGATACACTCATGTTAGAAAATTCTATCATATATATAATGCAAGATGGACAATCCGTGATATCATTTTTTAAACTTTATCTAAATATTAGTTATTTATTTATTTTTTTTTCATTCTTTTTAATCGTGCGAGTTTAATAATGCGTGCCATATTTTTCCTTTTTTATTTTTGTTGTATTTACTTTTTATCTGATTGTTCTGGTCATATCACTGGCAGTCACTTCTACCCAATCCCCATCGTTAACAATATTTAAAAGCGACTTCAGTTGGGATTCTTTTTGCTACTGCATCGATAATTTTTCTGTTTCTATATATAATATCTTAAATAATTAATTTTTTTTTCAACAAAAAAAAAAACTTACAGTTGGAGATAGTTTCTTTTTTATGACAGAATAATTTCAAATCTCACTGTGATAGTTATGTAATTTTTGCATTGGTCAATATTTGATAGAAAATAATTTGAAAACAAAAAAAAAAAAAGAACTAAAAGTCTATTATTCCCAATAAATCATTTGTATTTTTTCCTCTCCTCGTTTATTTTGTTCAATGTACCCTTGAGGATTGTAAATCCATTCGAATGATAATATAATGAATTTGTAATTATATTACACCTGCAATACTGTCAGCTTTGATTTGATTTTCATTGATTCATTTTGGATTGTAGTCCAATTTAAAAATTTAAACTCGATGATTGATACAATTATATATTGTTGATGTCAAATTGGCAGTATTGCTTCGTCATGTCTATATAACATTCGGCAAATTATTTTTTTTTAATTTCTTTTTGAATTGTTGAACGTATACTATTGCTTAATATAATTATTTTTGTTTCAAGTTAAACTTTAGTTAATTTATAAATTTTTTTATTATATTTAAACATTTTTATTGATTTTTATACTGTCTTTTTTTTTTTTTGGCATGCCTAGGATACTACGACACACAGATTCCTATGACATTAACAAATAGTCGTATTAAATTGTAAAATATGCGTCTACTGTACATAACGATTTATCGGCTACAAATAAAAAAAGAAAGAAATTCTTATTCTTTAGATGAAACATTCGTCATAGTCGTGAGGCATATGAATTTAATGGTAAATTTAAATTTTATCTTTCTTTTGCCATTCGCACTAATATCGAAAAAAGTGGAGGAGAGGCTAGAGAAATAAAAAAAACTTGAACATGAACAAAATGTACTTGAATGACTAAATCATTAAAAGCTCATTACTGCTAACGCAAGACATGAAAAAATGCAGATAAATTTCAAAGTTCTTTTTTTTTTTTCGTCATGTACTAAAGAGAAATTGATTGGAAAAAAAAATTAACAAAAAAGTCATCACGAGAAAATACCACGCAAGCTTCATTCAAGCTTCGTACACATAAATGATTGAAAGTTACATGTTGGTGTTTTTTTTAACAATAATATTAATATATAATAAATATTTTCAATTATTATATTCACCAGCTGGTATAAAATTTTAAAAGAATAATATAAATAAAAAAAAAAAAACAAAGAATGATCAACGTTCAAATTAATAATATCTTTTCTTTTCTTTTCGACAAACATACATAATATATTCTTAAATTATAAAATAAATAATCACTTATATCATAAATGCTACTTAAAAATTAACGAAAATAATTTTTATACATAATAAAACTGTACAAAATGCTACAAAAAGTTTTTTAAAATTTTTCTTTCTTCGTTGAGTACAAGCGTAGGTCAAGTTAAATATTCATGAATAAAAAAATGAAAATAAATTGATATTAATAGTACCCAAGTTTATCGTATAATTAATATAATTAAATTTGAGTTATTTTTATAAATTGACTCAATAAACGATTGTTAACTACAAAGTATAAATTATTTATTTATTTTTATTTAATTTTCATAAAAATAAATCAACCTACGCTTGCACGATGCAAGCAAAAATATGCAAAAAGTTTTTGATAATAATCTAATTAACAAAATATACAAAATCTGTTCAGGGAGTAATGTAGGGGCCTCGATACGAATTTAATTCACAAGCAAAGAGTGTGTCGAGTCAGCGCGATATAACGTGCTAGGCGAATACTTGCGTGTGAGTTTTGCAAAACGAACATGTGAAACGATGATGTGAATTGCACTTTTGTGAGAATAAAAGAAAAAAAAAGAAATTTTAAAACAAAAAGAGAAAAAAAAAAAAAGAACTATCCCATTTGTAACATCGCGAGATTCGTACTTGGCCCCAACAAAATCCCTGACGTTGCATAAACAGCCAAAAATGTTGCGCTTCTTCTGCTCTTTCACCTTTCTATATAACTTTTTTTTTCTATCTCTGTTTCCCATTTTCTCTTACCAAAAAAAAAAATAAATAAATAAATAAAAAGCTCAGAAGAATACCTAAGTAATTCTTTACATGATTGGATTAAGAAAAAAAAAAAATAAGATTGAGATGCAAAAAGACAGCGCATGTTTTAAAAAAAAAAAAAAAAATTTGCAATATGATTTGTTTGAATAATATAATGTCATATAATCTATGTAATAATAACTAATATAAATTTATTGTTCATCTAAATGCAACAATAATAAAACAAGTAATAATAAGCATAATTGTTGCTTTATTATTATTTGTATGACTATTAATACCAATGACTGGTCCTTCACTACTTCGCGATACTTTACTACGAACTAATTGTCCACGTTCAACAGCATTAGCTTCATCACTATCATCAGTATCATTTGGTGTAGCAAGATCCCCATCTTCACCAAATAATCTTGATAATTTATTTCTCGGTGCTTTTTTAGCACATGGACGTGTACTTTCTTTATATGGTCGTAATATTCTTGGATAATGGGCTTCTTGTACATCTGTATTTGGTAAAATATCACCTTTACGATTCCAACAAAGTGGTTTAAATGTTCCACGATGAGTTGCATCTTGAAAACTTTGAAAACTTTTATCCCAATTATAACGCATTAAACGTTCTTCTAATGTCATACCAGCAAGCTCAGCTGGTGCTTCAATAACAACTGGTGCTGCACCTCTGTAAAAAATTAATGAAAAAAAATAAATATTTTAATTAATTGAAGAAAGAAAAAATAATTAATTTAATTCTATTTTGATTTATTTTCTGGGTGGTCTTTAGTATAGCATATATTTTAATGATGTTTAAGTATAAGGTTGTATATATATGAATGTAATATAAAATTAAAACAGGATCTATTAATGCAGCCTGATTATTTCAATCAGAGTTACGCGTTAGTATTTGCCTGTGACGAGGGTCTTTAATAGGCAATATACAATCACCGTGAGATTGTAGGGGCCATTGCTAGACAACAGCAACAGCAACAGCAACAATAACAACAGCTATCTGTATAAATATCTATATATATATGTATCTATAATACTTTGAAACAAATTTCATGAATTTCCTCTATCTATGTTTACACTATATTTGTCTATACATATACAAGTTGATGTTAATAATGTGTTGGTAAGTTTGAAACACGGAAGTTTAAAATTATTATTTTGAAACTTACTGCTTAAGCTTTTGAATTCCTAAACTTTGAAGAACGGTTGGTAATGATGGCAATGAGTAACAAAGTGACATTTCAATACGTGGATAGTAAAGTACTGATACTAAACATGTTTCTTCTCTCGTTGTTAATCCTCCAAGTGTCATTGTTTGACGTGTTTCAGATGAATATGTACATTCAGCAATCAAGTGATCACCCTGTAATTAATTAATTAGTTAATTAAATTTTTATTATAATAAATTAATAATAATAATTTATATAGAGATGGTATTATACATACTGGATAAACTTTAACTGGTTTTTGTAATCTTCTGTATTCTTGATAATTTGGATCATAATTTGAGTCAGATGCAATTGGAGGTAATTCTTCACTGGCACGTATTTGACGAAGTCTGACTTTTCTTCCCAATTGATGTGTGTGCATTATAACAGCAAACATATTTACACCAGTATCTGGTATAGTTTGACTAGTACAATTTGTAACACAATGTCCCTCTGATACAACTTCTCTTTGTCCAGGTGGTATGATGTGACGCCAATTTGGATCAATACCAACACTCAGTATTCCAGCATCATGTGTACGTAGTTGATTTGTATATACAAGTCTCAAACCAGAACTGTCTGTTATAAAGTTGTCTAACAAAGGATTTGTATAGTGAGTTTCAAGCATATAATAACGTGGTCCTAATTCCGGATCAAGTGCATATCCAGCTTCTAGTGGATAATTAAAACCCTGTAATATGAAAAAAAAAAAAAACAAACGAAAATTAAATTAAATTATTTAATTAAAAATATTATTATTATCTTATTTATTTTAATATAATAATAGTTAATTAAAAATATAAATTTTATTTACATGTAATTTTTCTAGAAAATTTTTGAGAATGTTTATTAGATATTTTTTAGAAAATTATGAGAAACTGGTTTGTTAATTAGAAAAAATTAAATTAACAAGTGCCCATTTTAAAAACCCTGTTTATTTTAGACCTCCTTCTCCCAAATATATAAAGAAGAATGAGGAGGATTTAGATAGGGAAACTATTGACGACGATGGTCGCCATCAACTTTATACTGTCTTCTGGATATAGCCCGGGAGCTCACGTTTCTGGCGACAGCCCAATTGTGGTTGGCTTTTGAGGCCATCGATGCTTTTCATTGGTATGCATTAGAGACGATCGCCAGGATTATTATACCAACCGTACTGGTGACTTTGGTGATATCGATTCAACGTTATAAAAAATAATAAAAGAAAAAAAACAAATTTCATGACAGTATTGCATCGTTCATTTTCATCTAGAACTGAAGCTATGAAAACAAATTTCCAAGCTCACCTCATAGAATGCTTTTGATCGAACGATATTGTGATCCGTAAAGAGTAGAGATTGCTGACATATTTCTTTAGTTTTTTTGTTTAATAAAATAAAGTAATAAAGAAAAAAAGTAAAAGACAGAGATACTGGTGTAGAAAAAATACTGCTTAAAGATAATTTTACATGCAAAAAATGACTTGCCTCGGATCCAAGACTCCAAGTTGCAGCAATTGATGTACATTGAAGTGACGGAGCGTCAGGTTGATAACAAATACTACCACTCATTTTTGATGCTTCTTCTAGGTCCAATTCTTTACCACGACACTCGTACAATGTCATATGATGAAGATATTGTTGGTTGCCTGGTTGAATTATTGGCTCATACTGCAAAAATAAAAAACAAACATAACTATAAGATTTTTCATACTTTATTTTATGATTTTTCTTTTCAAATTTCATTATCCCGTTATGTTTCATCTATAAAATTTTTTTACATGTGAACTGTTTATTTTTCTTTTTTGTTTAAAATTTTAGATCTAACAATTTTCAAACATCTAATTTGACTGCATTGGAAGAATGTAAAAAACTAAGAAAAAAATAAAATATAATAAATCTGGATGTAGGAAGGGACATTCAGTTATACGGAAATAAAATTTTATGATCCAGTTTTATTCGTTTGTTTTCTGATACTAGCCACAACTTTTTTTACTATTATCTCTCACACACACACGCCATTGCAACCAACTCTTAGATCAATTTCTCTCTTAATATTATTATTATATATTATTTATTTTATTTTCATTGTCCTCTTCTTCATTCTTTCCCAACAGACAAAAAAAAAATAAATAAATATATATAATAATAAAAATAAAAAATACGATGCAATTTCATTTGATAGTTGGGTCACGTACAATCGAGTTCACGATCCGGGTAGTTGGCGACTTTGGTAACGCAGCTAACTGAGAGTACTACTACCTAAAATTTTTATATTTTATTTTTTTCTCACTTGCCAAAGTATCTTTCGAACTTTGACGCGCCAAAGGTGGAAAACTTTTACCGCGTGAAAAACTTTTATACTAGTAGTTGTCACGCATGACAACTTTTACTGAGCATTTTTCATAAAAAAAAATTACTTTATTCGTTTCTTTTTTAACCCCCGAGCCATTCTTGAGTAACAAACTTTCTTGAAGGTTCTTATTTTTTTTCTTTACATATAATTTTTATTTTTTTGTTATTTTATCATGATGATAAATTACCTTGATGACGTGATGCTTGCGATTAATGCTTGGCATCTGAACGACACGACACCAGAGTAATGTGTCTTGTTCCATTGGTAGTTTGACCTGGAAAAATAAAGCAAAATATAAAATAATTAGTTTACGTGAAAAATTCAATAATAAAAATAGATAACAAAATAATAACATTGTAAAATGAAAAATAATAATAATAGCGATTCGTTTGATGCAGGATAACGATTGAAGATAAATACGTTATTTGTCAATCAGTTGAACCATTTTATTCAATCATCATGGGCCGCCCTCGCGTACAAATATCATTTTACGATCGTCGTTGCATTTCGATGTTTGTATATATTTCGATGTATGTACAAATATGTGTATGTGTCTCTTCAACGAGATGTTCACAGCACCGGAAAACCAAATATCGAAGCTAAAATTCAATTATCGGTTGAGCTGATTCCTCTGGTTTCTCTACCTTGTTTCCCTTTTTTTTACTATTTTGCCTTTTTTCTCGATAATAATATAAATGTAATAAAAAAAAAAATACATATATATCCAGAGAAAACAGAATAAAATATAACATGCTAGATGATAAACTTTGAGATGCCTAATAAAATAAAAAACTTAAAAAAATATATTTCAATGAAAAAGATGATAGCAGGTTAACAAAGGATCCAATGTTGAAAAGCTTCTTATTTTGTAAATAACTAATAAGATATTTCAACATTGTTAGTTGGTCGAAATGAGCAACAAAAATTCTTTGGTGGTATATGAAAATTGCAGTATCTATAATGAACCTTTTTTAATTTAAAATTACAGTTGAATTTTCTGCTTCGTTTGCATTTTAATGACTGATAAATAAAGAAGAAAGCCTTTTAGATATAAATGAAAAAAAAGTATATATATTTAGACAAGTTGCTTATGAATAGAATTTATTTTCCTTTCTTATAATTATTTTTTTTTATTTGTCTGTATATATATATACATCAGCAATATAATTTTTTAAAATCAAATAACAAAAAAAAAAATAATAAAAATAGAAACTCATAAGTTCGTTAATAAAACAGTAGACAAAAAGAGATAAAAAAAATTTAAATTGCTTTGTTTAAACTTACAGACAATATTAATATTCGTTATTAATCTTTTGTTTGTTTTTAACACTGAAAATTTTCTCAAAGTCAAATACGCAAATATAACATGGTAAATTTTCTACAATCCTTACTTATTCTACTTCAACAGTGTAAATGTCGTGTTACTTTGTCTATATATTTTATCTTTCACTGCTTTTCATTGTCATGGGAAAACCTTTGGCCAAGATTTATTCAACATGAATGAATAAATTTACATATTGTTAGCAATTTTCTATGATTTCGATGAAAATTACGTAAAATAAAAAATATATTCAACAACTAAAGACTTTAAATTTTGAATGAATGCAATATAAGGATGAGGCAAAACTCTTGTAAAGTCAATGGAAAATGAAGTTGCTTTCAATGTGCATATATTTTAAACTACCCTATACATCAACAAAGAATTTTTAAAAGTAATCTTAAAAATTTTGTATTCACGAAATAATAAAAAAAAAAAAATTACCATTTTTCATTGTAAATCAGTATTTAGCATAAATTTCTATCCACAATATATTTTTTTAAAAATAAAATTTATCATATTTTGTTTTTTTTTTCTTACCTGTTGATTTAGTACATCCCAAGTGTGAATTGATGATTGAACTCCATGAATTGTTGGTTGTCGTCTTGGTGGTGAATCTCGTTGAACAAGGTACAATGGACGTGATCCACGAACAGCACCATGAGGTGGCAATAGACCAGCTGCTGATACTGGCTCTTCAACGTGATATTGCCAAACAATTTGTAATGTATCATTCTGTAAAATAATTAATAAATCATCAATAAATAATTCATCTCTTCAGTTAAAAAATAAAAGCTTTGAAAATATTTTCTCATAATATAGATAAACCAACATAGAAGAAAATGTGAAAATCTAATCGTACAATTTCCATCTATGTGTCATGAATTTGTGTGTACATGTATTTTTTATATTTATCTATGTATTCGGATGGCTTTAATCTATATATATAAAGCTATATGTAGGTACCGGATACCAAGTCTTGGCATAGCTCCAGAATCTGGAAGACTGCATAAGTCATCAGAGTCAGAATTGGCAGAAACAGAAGGGTAAAATGAAGAGGAAAGAAAATGAAAAATAAAAAAACAAGAAGAAGAGGTAGAAGAATAAAGGTTGAAAAAGGGAGTCACCATCGTGTTTCAATTCAAAAGAAATCAATGTTATTGATCCAACAAGTCGTGGGTAAATGAATAAGATATTATAAATTTAAAATCTAATATATACATCTCATTTGAACAATTAATTTTGATTTTGATATCATGACATGATTACTCATTGATAAACAAAATTAAGAAGATTTATTATATTAAAATAAATTATAATTTGATAAGTTAAATTTATATACGTAAATACAAAGAGAGATGGGATTATATCAATTTGAATAAAACATAATCAAAGTATAGAAACTATCTACTTCAAAGACACTCAGGATATATCCATAAAGGTGATATATGTGGTGACTGGAAAATTTATGTCCTTTGAGGTGGCTAGTATATTATGTAAAACCTATACTTCATTAGAGCATGTAAGGGGATATATATATAATACCGATAATATCTTAACTAATGGCCACATAACGAACACACTTTTATGTATAAATTCATATAAACCATTCAACAGTATTATAAATATAAATTTATTTGTATCAATATGATGATGATGATGATGATGATGATGATGAGTTTGTTGAAATGACATTTAAAGAGAGTAAAAAATAAAATAAAATTCAATGGTACAGAAACAATAGAATTTGATTGCGAGCATCTTTTGCTTCTGGGTATGTACATGGTAAATTTAGAGAGAAATTTGCTGAATCGATTTAACCAAAAAAGGCAAGGATAGACACAAAGCAATGAAATAGAAATAATTCAAGAGAATAAGACAATGGTTGTAAAGTCAAATGATCGTAATTTTCTTGCAATGTCAGGATAGTAGTTAAGAAAATCATGATTTCATGTGATATTTCAATGTTATGACTACTTAACAGTTAAGCACTTGATGTTTTGTTTTATTTAACAGAATGATTTTATGATTGCAGTTTATATTTGTATCATATATGTATAGAGTAAGGACTAATAGTATAATAAAAATTTAGACAAGTGTAAATTTATAATTAGTAATTAATATAATTTAAAATGTAAATTGATAATACAATTTTAATTATATTACGTAAATTTAAATTAAATGTCATTTAGTATTTATATATCATTATTGTTGTTTTTATTGTTGTTGTTGTTGTTGGTGTTTGATTTAATTATTTTAGAATTACATAGTATTCAAGATGACATGTATATATGTGATTGTATATTTAACTGAAGAAAGTTTGTCTATTTGAAAGCCTATGAACAAGCTTATAGCATATGAATATGCAATAGACGTTTATTTTGGTCGGCAAAGACAATTATCTGACTTGTGTGAGTGACGTTATTGGTAAAGCAGGGTCGATGTCTCATGAGATCTAGACGACCCAGTTTAGCAATATATAAATACAATAAACATTATCAACATTTTACCAACACCATCAACATCAAACTAACAACGATTGTAACAATTTTCTAGACGTATCCAAACTATCCACTACTGAGTGTAAAATTGAAACTGACACGCTTTACTAGGATTCTCCAAAGTCTCTGATATCGTTTACAAAGTTTCTATCTGTATACAACAAAACCAACAATTTCATGAGTCGTTTTAGTAAAATAACAATGTCTCACTATTTTATCTTCCTCATACTATTGGTTAGTTATAGTTTCTATCTTCTTTATTTTATTGATTTTGTCTAAATTTAATTTCCTGAATTTCGTTATCCAAGTGGAAAATTCATGAACAAACATTTTCATTTAAAAATAATTGAATTGGTATATATGTAATAAATAAATGTCTAAATGTGTGCCACCCTATTCCGGTAACCAACATTATAATGAAAAAAGTTTTTTTTTTTCTATAAAAAAAAATGCAAGGGTGCAGCTACTTATCAGTTGGTAACTATCGAAATCATTATTTTTTATTTTCCTATCCTTTATGGTTTCTCTCCTATCTCTTTGTATATATATATTTTGTTGTTTTTTTTTGTATTTTTTTTTTATTTCATGGTTCAACCCTCATCATATCAAACTGGACTCTATGGATACTTCTGATAGCTATCTGTTGATGGCAAAAGGGTTTGGCTGAAGCCACAACTTTACGTAAACTTGATAAAGAAAACTAATATTGAACATTCTCAAGTAGAATGTGCAATCTATATATATTTTTCTCATAACCATTTCACAGGCATTTCACAACTCTCTTGGGTACTACTAAAGCACTGGCTGTTTGAAGTTTTCAAGAGTAAAATTGGTGTAT
Source organism: Aphidius colemani (assembly GCA_030523065.1). Classification (NCBI taxonomy): domain Eukaryota; kingdom Metazoa; phylum Arthropoda; class Insecta; order Hymenoptera; family Braconidae; genus Aphidius; species Aphidius colemani. The sequence goes on from JAPYYR010000533.1 coordinate 11,745, forward strand.
GCGCGCACGATCAGTATTTTTTTTCATATTCACTTTTAAAAAAGTAATTAAAGAGACCCTGGCTGTTGAAAGAAGTACTTTTATATTTGAAAAACTTTGTAATTTTCAGAGTAATTATCAACCTAATTTTAACGTTTGCATTGTCTATATTAAATGTTTCAATTAAATTCATGATAAATACATTTTATTTCTTATAATTAAAGTTGATAATAATTGCTTTGTCTTGATGCTAATATGTTTTTTTTTTTATTCAGCAAAGAACAACTAGATGAATATTTTTATTTTCATAATATTAATAGTCAATTGTTTAAATAAAAGATAATATTATATTGTAACTGCAGTTTAAATTATTTGTGTAAATGGACAGTTGGATAATTATAGCTTTTTGTTGTTGTTGTATTATATATGTGTCTTTTCACTTTGAACCCAAGAGGCTCTTGTTTATCTAATGCTCGATGGCCCTTGTTCATTTAATGCTCGATGGTCTGTGAATATTGGATTTCGCATAAACACGTGCTAGTGATGTATATGGTTGATACTTGGTAGATGAGTTTTATATAGATATATGTAATACAAAATATTATTGGCTAGTACACTTGAGTTAAATTGTGGTTGGTATAGCATTAGTTGGTCTGTTAATGCAATATGTCAAATCAATTCTCTTGGCTAACTTCATAGATCTGTGCCAGTAAATTTTATCAGTGGTTTTCTCTTCTTGATTTTAAGCCAATATCATGACAACTTAATAGTCAAAGACATTAATAACATCGAGGATAATGGCTGGAAAAATTTTAACAAATAAAGAAAATTCCGTATATATTTTTTGTTAAAAAGAGATGTTCATTTTCTTTTTTCTTTGTTGGCAATGTAGACGATAGTAATTTTTGTAGACTTAAAAAAAAAAAAGATTTTGTCTGATCAAATATTTAAACTCATTCGTGAAAGATCACGCTCGTGCATGATACTCAACTAGGTGATGGGTTGGTTGTTCTCAACAATCCACCCATGTAACCATATAGTGTTCAAGATACGATATAAAATCTCATTCTCTTTTCGGATAACGAGTTTTCATCCCCGCGTGACTAACGACAGGTGTAGACTAAATTTTTCTTTTTTTTTTTTCCCTCGAAATAGGAGAGACAGAATTGAACTCGTTTACAATTCTGTTAATTTACTACGTGGCTTGGTTTTTTATTAGATTTTTTTTAAATTTTTTTTTCAACACCCTTTCCATTTCAGTATAACACTTTGAATTTAATAAATCCTTTCAAAACTCTATTACACATTTAGCATAGAAAAATTTATTGTAAATTTTTTATAAATTTTGTATAGTTAACTCTATTAACTCTGATATTTTTTTATCACTGATAAGTGTATGTTATATTTTAGACAATATAATAAAAAAAATAAAAATAAATAAAATGAGCTTTTTTTAAAAGAAAAACAAATTATTTTTAAAATATAAATTTTAAAGTTTAATTATATGTCTAAAAAATGTAAGCATTATATAATTTTATTTAATATTATTTGCCTTGATGTTTAACTGCACATTTTTTATCATTTATTTTTTCAAAAAATAAAAAATAATAATTTTCTCATCACGAATTCTGAGATTGGATTGTTTTGTAAAAAACGAAAACGTCTCCAAGCATTTCTAATGTAACTACAGCGAAAAATAAAATAACTCTTTGAGTAAAATGAAATTCTCCATTACTGGATACTAGTGGAGTTGCGTTCATGCCACAAAGAAAAAGTGGATTGTTAAGGGTGAAAAGAGAGTGAATGAGAAAAAAAAATATATAAAATATAAGACGAGAGAAAGAAAAAAAGGAAAAAAAAATAATTTCATAGTGAAGAAGGTTAAAAAAGAGGGCGGAGGTGTGTTGGGTTATCTAACACGACTCACGAGCGTTATCTTAATAGGACTTATTGTCTTGACGTATAGCATCGTATACTGGGCTCAACCCGTTTCCCCGGAAAAATCATTAGAGTGGTGGTGAAACGTTCAAGACCTAGAAGTACATATTGAGTCTACTTGCTATGTATTTTACCCTACACAAACTTCAGCCACATATATTTCTAATTTGAGATTCTAACTGTAAACGTGCTTACGGATGTTAGGTCGTTATCGCATTTGACCAACATTACTTGGCTTGGTCACAGTACACATATGCATTTATAAATACATTACATGGAGGTATGCGTGTGTCCTGCAATGTCTATGTGCCAAGTAAAAAAAAAAAAAATTGTAATCACGTTGAAGTAACTTCCCCCATACGATTAATAAATGTCAGTATTTAAGGGCTGAAAATAGAAGAAAGAAAATAATTTTTTTTCTACTCGACCAGCATTTTATCTGACTGGATTAATTACTTACAAATTATTGAGATTAATTGCTGAGAAATTAACATTAAAGGTAAATAAATTGATTGATACATCAATGAATAAAAATAAATTGATTATTAAAATTTCTTTTTATAATAAATGTATATGGAAATTTTATTTTTGAATTTATATATGAAATATACGGAAATTGAAACGTGATTCATAATGTGATTGGCTTATTATATATATACATGTTGTTTTATATCATTCGTGATAAAAATAAAAAATTGGAATTGATATACGTATTATGAAAAAAAAAAAAAAAAAAATGGAAGAGCCCGATATGGCTCATAAATTTAATATAGGAGTATGACGTAAACGAAGCAATTCAAAGGGTAGAAAAGTGTGAAGAGAATTTATTGTGTAGCGTATCATATTACTTGAAAGATCGACATTTTTTTATCCTATCTATGGGTGATGGAATATATAAAAAAATAGGTATCAATATAAATATATAAAAAAGTAAAAATATACTTTACTGGTCAACGGGTTGTCACAAATATGAGTTATGAGCACTATTGACATTTTGGTGATGTATAAATATAAAAAACAAAAAGTCAAGCTAAATAAATGGAAAATAAAGTTTTAAATAAAAATAAAAAATATTATAGTGAAATATTTATGTCAGTGTTATTTATATACAGTTTTGAGTGTATTTATCAGCAATTTTTATAAAATATATAAAAAATAAAAATAGATGAATAAAAAAAAAAATAATAATACAGACAAAAAATAATTATAATTTAGACGATAATGCAAAAGTACTTTAGATCTTTAAATTTTCAAAACTAAGGAGGATTTAAAATGGCTGACGATAAACGATTATCAGAAAGTTTAATCTTTTTTAAAACTGTTTTTAAAAGTATTGAGAGCTAAAAAAACAAAAAAAAAACATAGGTAAAAGTAATAGTGTATACCACAAAAAATATACGTATCTCTACTATCATTTTTTTTTTTAAACTTGACTGAGAGTTGTTTAAAATAAAAGTATTACGTATGTTAGATTCTACATTGGTTATGTATATTATAAATTCTTTCAACTTTAAATTTGCATTGACAGCCTGTCAACCCTTCAAATGATTTTCTCAAGATTTTTATTTAAATATTAACGAGTAAAAAATTAATTAAATACAGAGAGGTTTGAAAAAAATAAGTATAAATAAATGTTGGAAAATTCAAATATTAAAAACGAAATAATCACTTGAATTTTCAACATACCAATATCCCATCATCTGCAGGTTATCAATATGCATAAGAAAGTCTAATCAAAACACGAGAAAATGTAATTAAAAAAAAATTAATTAAACGAGAAAATAAATTAATAATAAAAAATCATTAATCTTCAATTTTTCCTACGAGTAATGAACGAATAAATTTATTTTCTATTCTAGAATTTCATGAGAAAAAAGAAAGGCAAATTTTCCAATCCAATTTCCAGAAGCTTTTCATGAACAGACCAAATAAAATTTTGTAATATGAAGAAAATGAAATTGGCCAAAGGAAAAAAAAAAGAGAACCAGTAATAATAATAAAAAAAAATTAAAGTTTCAAGTAATAAGAAGAAAAGTGATTTTGGTGTGCATATCAAGGCACCGTGGGAGAGTTGAATTGCATTTGATGACATCCCAGTAGTAACGCGTGTCCGGATGTTCTTTTACGGCTTTGGATCAACCAGGGAGTTTAGCTTGTCTCTAGTAACAGTCTCACCTTGCTTCAGCATATATATATATATGCCAAACAGGATCAAGGAAGCCACATCAAGTGATCCCCAAATGGTATAAGCGTCTCGTCTCTCTAATAAACTAGTAAACTACTGTCTATTCTCTGGATATCTATTTATACATCCAATCTGCTCTTATTTTTATCATTTTTTACTTTTTTTATTTTTATATAAAATGTATATCTCGTTCTCTTACTCAACACTATATACTTAACTCGTAAAATGGGTAAAATTTAATCAAACTTTGCCTCTCGACTTGAGGCGATATCGCTGGTCCCAGTCAAGCGCATTGCCTTTCCACTCAACTCTTTACTCAATCGCTTATGCAATACACGTGTACGTACATATATTTTACGTGAATTCATATATATATTATTCAACAAATTTTAGAATTGTTCTTCGAGTAAGGCTGCTATGAATAAAATACCTATGTACATTCATCACTGATTGATATTATTTATGAATATAATATATACTTTAAAGTTTTTCATTTACAACCACTGTGTAGCACAAAGTTCAAATATAATTTTATATAAAATGAAATTTTCATATCATTATGATGCTGATAATTGTTTAACTCAAGTTGTGATTTTATATGGAAAATATATTATTGTTTGATATTATACAACATTAATTAAATACCTACTGATAATTTAATAATAAAAAAAGAAAAGTTTTGTTAAATAAAAATAAATTAAATATAAAATGAATTTAACCACTTGAAGTGTTCGTTTCAAAGTGTAAAAAAGTTTTGTATGTTATTTAAAAAATAAAAAAAAAATTTGCCCGGATAGTAAAACTCTAACTTTAAAGGAATAAAAATAAAAAAATGAAAATACAACACAGTTATTCTGTGACAATAGAAACTAGCTTCGGGTGAAGAGTAAATTCCTCAAAGTAAACCCAAGCTCCTGAAGTTTTTAGCTAGTTTAGATGAAGGGAAGGACAAGAGTCGTAGAAAGTGCAACTTGTAATAATTTATATAAAAAAAAAAATATATCATTAAACTAGCACACAAGTTTGTTCTACCCAATAAATAATAAGCTCTTTTTTTTTTTTTATTTAATAAACAAATTTAAATGACATTTTCATATCTAGCTTTTTTTTTTTCATTTAAATATTTTATGTATATAAATTAAATATAAATGAATTTAATTACGAGCATAATATCAATGAAATGTGGCATTTCATTTCCTCAATCACTGCTTTGCAATTAATATTAATAATATCTCATCAATCGTACCAATTACCGTGAACCACGAGAATTAATTTCATGCTATTGCATTACAGTTAGATAGAAATTTACTAACACGCATTGACAAACTATAAAGCATATGTATTATATATTTTCACAAAATGAATCATTCAAAATACATATTATATATACATTGAGATTTGACCTCGAAAGCCTAATTCAAAATTCGTTAGTCTAAATGTGCTGACAATTGATTTCATTGTTAATATGTATTAGGAAGATTTGTCGAACATCCGAAACACGTTATACAATTATAGACCATTGAAATTGATCGATTGACAATGACAACTTATCAGTACAATGTTAATATACCTTATTTAACATCTGATTACAAATTTAATGCTATAATTGTTTGAAAAATAAATATTATTTCTTGATTTAAAAAAAGGTATAAAAAGCACAAGTGTTTCTTTTTTTTTTTTTCATTCTGTTTCTTTTTCTTTTTGATTGTTTATTTTTTGAAGGGAAACATTTTCTGTGATAAAAATGTATAGTTAAATGCAATGTGACGTATGAGATTGCGTGTTTAAAAAGCTTTCGTTATACCAATCTGCAAGTTATTTCATTTTCAATGTTCGGAAGCTAGTACTTAGTTTACAAAACTTGACCTGTTCATCTGATAAAGACGTGTACATTTATCACGTGAATATATAAAGCCTTATGTTGTTCTATCTTGTTCTTAACTTTACGATATCACTGATACACTCGAAAAAAAAAAAAAATGTTAACCACAACCACAATGAAAAATTGTGCAACAACACTGTTTGAGATTATAAATTCAGACAATGACGATTAACAGTTATGCATTAAACCAATAATCCTTAACTGCTTAGTTTAACATACGCATTAATGATTAATCAACAATGAATCTATGAAACTTTGTGTATGCGTGTTTGTGCCTAATGAGCAACAAAGAGATATTCCAATGAGGGAGTGTTAATCAACTAAGTTTAATATGTACATTCTTTTTTTTTCTCCATGATTTAAAATCATAATTTACGAAAATTAACTTGAATGCAGGTTTAATTAAAAGTCTACTAAAATAATAATGATTTCATTTCAGGAAATGAAGCTAGATATAGAAGAGGGATAGTGAGGAAAAAAAAATTAAAAAACTAAAGGTGGGCAAAATAAAAGATAGGTGAGACCTCCGGGAGTTATATAAGTGGAAAATGTATGTAGGTAGATTAGTCGATATATTGTTCGTTACTGGATATATTAAGATTTATAAAAATAATAAAAATATAAATAACAAAAAATGCATCATAAAAATTTATAAATATATGTAAAATACTAAAAATTGTATAGCCAATTACAAAACTCTTGTCTAATTTAAATTTGATGAATAAAAATTGCCAATTTTCTTATGAGTGACTTTTGCTATAAATAATTCATTTTTTTTTTTATTTTTATATCAATTTAATTTAGATTGCAAGATATCAAGCTTGAAATATGTATAATTATTTATTAAAAATAATAATCTATTTTATGATGAAAAAAAAAAAAAAAAACATAAAAATAAAGGAATTAAAAATAAAATTTTACTTTTTCTATTTACGTTGACTGATTTCTTTTGTATTTGGTTTTATGCAATAAGATTAAATCTTCTGCATACCAGAGACATATAAAAATAAATATATGTGTGCAAATTCTTGTCTCGAAAACTCCTGTTATTATCTGTACTGTCTTTTTGCTATCATCAATATTGACGAATCGACGAATTGAGAATTGCAATTGAGTGTATCTTTTTTCAATTCAGATCAACCATAAAATATATATATATTTATTTTTTTTATATCTGTGATGAATCAAGAAGAGTTCAGAGGATCAAGTATACAACTCTTTATGTATATTAAGAATCAAGTGATCTAAGATTCGATTGGTTCCTCTTATTGCATGTGTATGAATAAGACAGTAAAACAAAGAAACTTTATAACCATCCGACAAAAAAAAACTAAATAAATAAATAAATAAAAAGAGAAAGAGAATTTTATATAAACATCTCAAGATCGTACGCTTCATTTTCTGTTTCACTCGATATATTTTTTTATTTATTTTTTGATTTCAATCTCAAGTTACGCTTTTGCTCTTCTCTTGTACGTCAAAAACCACACTGACAAGAGAACCGATTGAATTCCTGAAGGACAGGATCTCTTATACCAATGACATCGTGAATTCATCGATTGTTTTTTAATGAAACTCAATATATATAAATAAACAAGTTGCTTGTTTTTTTTTAAAATTTTTTTTTACTTCTTTCTCTCTCAGTGAAATTCAGCTCAATTTAACATCAAGTATCGTGAGTGCAATGAATTGATTTGCATTAGCAGGTGCGAGGATGACCGTCTTTGCCAGATCGACTTTGTCTCATTAGTCTCGTTACATTTATTTAACTATACACGATATACATATATACATATCCATCAGACCTTTTAAATATTCTCTCAATGTAAATATATTTATATACACAATTTACCAACAACACTGAGCTCGTTAAATTCATTACGTCATTACTATTCTGATCATTAATTACCATTGCTAAAAGAAACTTTATATAATTGATCTTTGATGTATAAATAAATTGATTTAAAGACAGAATGAAAAAAAAATTTATATACATATATAAAAAAATTATTTTAATGTCGTCGATTAAAGTGTGAGATGCAATGTTGTAAAAAAATTAATAAAAGAGAAACAATAAAGAAATTTATAATGAAATAAAATGTGATAAATAAAATAAAAGTGAATGGTGAATTGTGGGAAGTGATGACGAAGAAGCCAACACACTAAAGGTTTCACGAATAAAGAAATAAACGAGCCATAACTGCAGTTAACGAATAAAACGAGGGAGGTAACATCGAGGAAACAGCAAATGGATATCATAACTTCATAACCGGTGTACACTCGTAAATGCAAATCGATCTCTTTCACAAACGATCCAATTTACCTACTATACTTTAATATATATATGTATATTATAGTAATAAACGTTGAGAAGCAACTAAAAGAAAATAGATAATTATTTTTAAGGATCTTATAGATCAAATGTTCGCATATCCGTTGGTTAACGATTTTTATTATTTTATATTTTTTTAAATAATATTATTCTACACAGACGATCCCATGTATTTTTGCTAGGTCTATACATACTTCAAGTCGAATATTTTATATTTTTCCCTCTGTATTTTTACGACGTATAAAATATAAAAAAAAAATTATAAATAAATATATTGTGCAGAAGAATATGAAAAAATAAAAAAAATCGTTCAACTGTGTGACGGCTTGTCCCTCACAACGACGAGACAATTTACCTCGGAAAATGTAAATCTGCGGTTTTATCAGTTGTATATATGATAAGAAAAATAATACACATATACACAAAGACATATGCCAACGAATGGATAAAGGTTTTAAAAGTTATAATAATAATAATAAATAAAATAGAAAACAGAAATTAATTCAGGTATATATGCAAAAGATTTTTCAATGTGACGTTGGGAAATTGGTTTGTCTAGCAAGTATAATTTCGTGAAACGTTGCTCTCGCAGTATACTATTGTTTCACTTAAATTGAATAATATTTTAATAATATAGTCTTTTTTTGTTTATAATCGTTTTAAATTATAACTATTATTTTACGACTTTTATATTTTTCAGTTAAAATAATATCTATGTAAAATTAACGTTACCATTTGTAATCCCTACGGAGCTTTTTTGTTGCGGTTGTTAATACCATGAGATTTTTTTAATATTTTGCGATATATATATAAAATATGCAAATGTCTATTTTTACTTTTTAACTTGTTTCGTTCGTAATAATAATGTAATCGTGTCACGTATTTTATCTTGCATATAAATATAAACATTTTACTGTGAGTAAATTTACAGTTGGTTGGGAGGGTTGTGAATATATCTATATAGTGGTTGTAGATTGAGTCCAGAAAGTGGCCATTTAGTTGACCAAGAAGGATAGTTAAGTGGTAAGTTTTTCATGAAAAAAGATGAGCTAGAATAAATGAGCATATTTTTTTTATCTTCATTATACTTGGTTTTTCATATATGAGTTATGATGGATAAGAGTGTGTGGGATTATTTGTGTAAATACGTGTATTGTGAAGAGATATACATAATTTTTTTTAATGATAATATTATACAAGGCCAAAAACTTACCGTAATTTTAAGGTCCCGTGGATCGCACGTGTCATACTGACGGTAGAATCGTAATACTGTGTGAGTTTTATTTTCGTAACCCAACAGCAGGTGGTAGTCTTGACTTGAATCCATTTGTGGATCACGATTTGAATCCTTTACATGCCGATCCTGAAAAAAGAATAATATAATTAATATAAAAAGGAAATCATTAATCACTTGTTGTCAAAACTATGCAAAAAAAAAGAAATAATTTAATATTTAACACAAAATAAAAATTATAATAGTTTTTTATAATGTTGTTTTTTTCTTTTCGCTAAATTTATTTTTATTATCGTCTCATCATCGCATTAATGTGATTCTTACAAAATTTATTTGTGTTTATTCACAAATGAATATAAATTCACGCCTTTGTCGACACCATTAAAAGATAAATAATTTGTTAAGATATATTTAACAAAAAAAAAAAAACGAAATATTATTTCTACTAAAATTAGAAATAAAAATAAAATTAATCATGAAAGTTTCACGTCATGTTTATATATGTTAGAGTGTAGAGTTCATCGGCATTCCTCTCCCGCGCTTCTCAGGCTTCTTTATTTTTCTCACTTTACATGTGTAAATCGTTGATGCAAAAGATATTTGAAAAAAAAAAAGATGAACCGGTAAATGCCAAAAGACTCATATACTTGTAAGACTAAAAAATATATATTTTTATTTTTTATTTATATAAAAATATTATGGGGACCGCGAAGCCCCGATTGTGGCAAGCCCAGAAGAAATTGATAGTCGTCTGTATTCTAACTATTCTTTTGAAGGGTCTCATTCTGTCTTTTTTTCTCTTAAAAATTTTTCTCTCACTTTTCCGATTTAATATTTTTTTATTATATTTTTTTTTCAATCTCTTGTAAAGAGCATTCATCTGAAAATTCGATGAAAGCAATCAAAGCACCTGAGGTCTAAGAGAAAATAACCTTTTCGAGTGTCACACAACTATCGACTTTGAAAAAGTTTAAAAATAATATTTTCATCAAAGTCAATTTAAAATAAAAAATAAATCCGATAATATAAAAACAAAAAAAACTAAGTTGAATCATAATTAATATCTTTAATTATAGAGTGATAAAAACCTTCAGCCACTTGTTTAATTGTTCAGATGTTTAATGACTATTATTTGCCAACTCGGAAATTATAATTAAATCGAAATTCACACACGCGATGTGTGTGACTATTATTTCTAAATGTAAATTGTTGATTTTTAAATTATACAAGGAAAACTGATTCAACTAAAAATTCTCACTATATACATAGTGTGTGGTACTTTAGTTATTCAAAATTCTTGAGATTTGTTAGTCATGCAAATCGAAAAAAAAATGACTCTGTCATATTTATTCTATAAAGTGTAGAGAAGAACATTGAATAAAAAAAAAAAAAACTTGGCTGATTCATAGGTTTGGAATGTTGTTTAGAAATAAAGTTGATGAATACTTGGAAGATCATGAGAAAGGAACTTGCATTTGAGGTGATAAATGTGCTAAACTAATTTTCCTCTTTAACCTATTTAACTTCTTGGTGGTTAGCCAGAGAGCATCCAAAAGATAACCCAAGACGACAAAAAATCATATCTCTCTGTGAAATATAATCTAGTTTTGATATTTATACTATTCTGGAACCCAAGTTTTTTATTATATTATATTTAAAAAAATGAATGAAAACCCTTGCAAGAATAAGAAATTATCAAAGTATTTTGCTTAAAACCCATCAGTTGCACATACTACACTGCACATATATGAGTTGGTCATAGTGGACTTTGAACTTTGACCGCCAGACTTTGCTGGAATTTCGAGAGAAACTCTTTCTCCTCTTTGTTCAGATCTCACACACGATATTGCAACGTGCGACGTTATGAACCCGAGAAGCCAAGTCAAATCATTGTTCTGCCTTGGAGGTAAAAAAAAAATATTAAAGTTATAAAAAATGAAACCATTTAAAAATAACCCCCTCAAAAGAAACTATATAATAATATAAAATATAAAATAAAAATTATACCTTGAAGGTAAAAAATAACAAAAAACAAGATAAAATAAAGAAAGCAATAAAATAAAATAATACGAAATCGTCCCTTTTGGTCGTCGACGGATTCGAGTCATAAATTGCATTTCTTCCTCTCGTTTTTATTTTGCAAATTATTATATATATATACAGGTATATATGTGACCACTTGTCGAATATTCCCTCTACTCTTTGCACCTCTTTGGCAGCCTCTCGATTGAAAACAATTGAGAACGGCATGCAGCATGCCGCCTTCAAGTTATTATCACGAACGCACGCGATAGTTTCACACCAAATTCGACAAAAGAATATGTGAGTGAAAAAAAGAGTAAATGTATAAGGCTAAGTAGAAGCAACAAAAATAATTTATATTTTTTCACGATGATCTTTCGAGCAGTATTTCATTTGTGCGACAAAAAAATTAAAATTAAAATTAAAAAAAAAAAAGCTCACCTACATCAAACTTTTTAACTCTACGGACAGAAAAATAAATTTCTAAAAATGTTAAAAAATCAAGGGTGCTTTACCAAGCGAGATTATTGTATATACGTATAATATAAAAGATGACGGACATATAAACATGAAAATCATCAAGAGTTTGTCCTGCATTGTGACCACATAAATAACTCTTGGGCATAATTGTTTTGCATTTAATTATGTTGGCGACACGTACGTGCTTCGGTAACACAAGAGCCGGCATACATATATACGAGTGGTGGTTTAACAGTCTAGTCTAAATGGAAACCCTGAAACCGTGTCGTTGCACACTCAACATACATTACACAACACATATCCACCTGTATAATAACTACAATATAAATATAATATTTAATTTAATCTTCAAATCGTATAGTTTAAATTATGTATTTTCTACATGTTAAAAAATATATATAAAAATAAATAAATAAACTGCATATAAAATAAAAGTTTAATTAATTTAAATCCAATTTTTTTTTCCCCAACTAATTTTTGATTTTTTTTGCATTAGCCTTTTTGACTTTTATTGTACAAATGGTTGCATACATTGTATCCAGACATATTGAAAAGATATATATGTATTTATTTGAGAGGTATAACTAATAAAATACGATTGTATATTCGATTCAGCGCGCCGAGGCAATTATACCAATTACCACCGTCGTTCGCCACAACAATTGATTCTCATTCACATTTTCAATGCTTGCACATCCCTATTTTATACCCACTTCCCCCTTCACCCTTTTCTCCCTTTTTGTGCAAATATATTTTCTCTGAACTACGTACCAAACAACGCGGCAAACTTCATAGATGTCTCGTATATTCATTCTTCACCATATAACATTTATGTGTACGAAAAAATGAAAAAAATACAAATATATAATACGATGCAAATGTACAGTGGTCTCGTCGTTTATCTAAAAGAGCATTCAGTGTCCAAAGAAAGCCAAGAATAATCGTCTGTTTGTTCAAAAATAAATACACCATTGGAATTATATTTTGAAAAAAAATATAAATAAACTTTACATTTAAATGTTTAAAAAAAAAATATATACATTTACTAAATATTTTATATGCAGCTATTATCACATTCTATCTGAATTATTTCTCTATTTTTTTCTTATGGCAATATAAAATAACACGATATAGCTGATAAATAAGTTGATGGAATTTCATAAATTAAATATAATCTCTTGGATATTGAGGATACTTGCGATTTAATAATTTATAATGAAAGAAATTCTATGAGATCGATGAAATATAATATATAAAATATTTCATCTATTTTGATTATTTTATGCTGACATTAAAATACAAAATATATTAAATTAATTATAATAATAAATATTATATACATATAGTTATTCAACATATATTTCCATGTACCGTTTTACGAACCTGCTGAATCATAAAATTAATATTTGATAATGATAACGGTCTGCGACAAGTATACCAAGTTACAAGTATGTGTTTGTGTCACCTATCCACCCTACAACTTTTGCACCATCATGATGCACACACGAAGTATATACTGATGCATCGACACGCGACACGCCATCAAAAATATACTGGATTATATATTTTATATTACACAAACTCGCTGTTAAATTGGTGAGTTAAATTTGCCCTGTTTATATATTTGTTGGTATGTATATTCATGTACAAAAAAGAGAGGCGACAACGAGTCGCCTCAAAATTGCTTCTCTTTATACCTTTATATATTTATATTAATAAATTTACACAAACACAATAACGCAAAATAATAATTTTCATTTTATAACATAAATAATCAAAAAGGCGTAAAATTCGCGTATTATTAATATCATTGTTCACATATAACCAAGTGTTTTCATATGATATTCACTGAATTTATAATACAGTAAAAAATGAATATATACATGTTTTTTTTTTTTGCATATACTTAAAAATATATATAGGGGTGTCGCGACGCCGGCGAGGTAATAGATGGCAAACAGAAGGGAAGAGAAAAGTCCGATAGAGAAAAAACGAGGTGGAAGGGTCATATAGAGAATTGTAATCCGTTTGCCCTCTCGTGACAATGTACCTACTATATTCGATATTCGCTGTGGGATATCAATAATTTATTTTACTTTCCGCGCGGTCCAAACGACTGTGGAATAATCGAGGATAAAAAAAAAAAAATATATAAATAAATAAACTAACAAAAAAATGTGCAGCAATGTTGGTAGACATATACCTGCATAGTGCATTCGCTGCAGTGTGTGCTTCTCATGTGATATTTTTTTTTTTTTTTTATTTTTTTTTTAATTTCTTTATCTCACTTTTCGTTACCACTACAGTGCATATATTCAAAGTTTGGAGACACTTTAAAATCGATTTTTACCACTGAATACAATAGTATCAAGAGACAAAAAAAAGAAAAAAAAAAATACACAAGATTTATTGTGCTTTCTTTCATTCTGCACGTATTTATTAAGCACACTTTTGATATTATTTCTGATTGAACTATAAATAAATTTAGATTTGATAATGTTTATATTACCATTTATTATCATCACCGTTTTATTATTATTATCACTTTCTTCTTTTTTTTTTGAATAATGCATTAATCATATTAAAAAATTGCATTGGTAAGACGATATAATATATTGATAACATGCAAATATATTTATATTTGTATATTATATTAATCGAATAAAGATGTGATCGAGAAAGTTGAAAATCTGGTTTTATATCATGGCAGATTGGTTGGTGCATTATAATATATATGCGCATGTGTATTTAATATCAACAACAAAGACACGACGATAGCAGGGCACACGACTTGATTCTTTTTGGTGTTTGTTAACTTTGGTCCCTCCCTGCAGTGAGTGAATATATGTTGCATACAAGAAGAAAAGAGAGTTGAGTAATGTTAAGAGTAACGAAGAAAAAGATAAACAAAGTACAAGGGCATTTCTCCACGTCTGTTCCTTATCGTTTGTTGGTTGCATACCACCATGGGTCTTGTTGAACGAGGATCTACCAGCAGTAGTGCGGTGGTAGCTCCTGTGGATGCTCTGTGGTTTTGTTTCTCTGTATACCACCATCAGGTATAACGAGATATATGAGACGTGTGGACAAAAAGACGATGAAAAAAAAAAAATAAAATAAATAATCTGAAGGAGTTTTTATACTATATGTACGTACATATATTTAAAACATTATGCTGGGCAGAGAAGTGCACATTCCTATATGACCTCGCGTGACGCTCCCGGAACGTGTCCACCTTATTCGGCACTTGTGTTACTTAAAATATATATATAAGTTTAAAAGTCATGGGATGCACCCATTTAATCGTTAAACTAAAAAATTATTGGCTTTTGGCCAGTCTTTTCTTTATGACTATATATACATTTAATTAATTTTATTTTTTCAATATAAATAAATTAAAGACCTCGCAATTATTTAATATAAAATATACAAGTTTAAATAAAATTCAAATAAATATTCAATTTTGACTTTATCAGAATTCAAGTCAATTAAATAAATTAATTATTGTCATAAATAAAATTCAATTATACATATGAAGAATATATGAAGAAAAAAATGAAAAAAAAAAAAAAATTATAAAATATAAGTTATAATCACTTAAATAATATCAATACCAGATGTTATTATTCGTAATCATATTTTTAAATATGATAAAATCTTGAATAAAATATTTTTTTGTTTTTAATATATATATATTCTTGTTTTATCAGCATAATTGAACCCTTGGAATCATAAATTATAATATTATCAATGCTCAATATCTCAAAACGTTTTTGCTTTAATTGGCACCCTAAAATCTCACATGGTACATATTATATGATAAAGTCTTCTACACGATTTTCAACCCTCTTATTCCTTTCAGCTACCTAGGCATGTTTTCCAAGTATATTATACATATATATATATACATATCCCATAGGTTCATCGTCTCAAAGTGGAACATTGTCTGTGAGACAGTTTTATCGCCGTAGCTTTGCTTGTAATGTCCGCATGGGGATCGTTCACCATCGTGATGTTAAAAGTACAACACTCTCATTCTCATACAAACTCACATATCAAACCATGAAAATATATATGTGTATATATAAAAGACACTGTTAGCCGTGGGCAGACTCGAGGAACTACCGAATATGAATGGCCTTGGTTGGAACAATAAATCTATATTACCTTGCCATTTATATGCACCTACATATATAGATGTAGATGTAATATATAAATATATATATAATATATGTAGATTGGCATAAATTTGAGAGAATCTCGTGACTATAAAATAAGCTGTGTAGAAATATCGATCTGATAAATTTCAATTGGCCAACTGTTTCCCAATTAAATTAAAATTACCAATAATTTGTAGTTTAACATTCATCTTGTTTTTTATTCTATTTTTTCTTTCTCATATGATATTTATTTTATCTGATACTTGAATAGAGCTATAAAAATTGCAACATTTAAACTAAATAAGAAAAAGTATATATAAGTTTTTCATTTTTGGATGAGACAAGAATTCATTGATGAAGTAATGATGTGAGAGAGATAAATGAAAATACAAAGTGTATGAAAAAAGTTAAGTATATATCCCTCGATTTCGTCTGAGCAATTACTCAAGTTCAAAGTTTAAACTCCCTGGCTTCCCTTTCCGTGTTTCATGGATATATTTTCGCGCAGTGTGAGGCTATACTATCATGTACATTGCATCAAAGTTTTCTCAAGTTTTGATCTCATACTGGCCATACAGCATAAGAGTACGTCTCAAGAACACACCAGTAAAAGCAGCAAGCATCTATCCCGATGAGTTTTTCTTGACCCCCGGGATATATACTGCTCAGGGGGTTTTATGCCCAATGGGAATATCTACTCACGAAACTGTGCATGTGTACGAGAGTTTGTTGAAGAAAGTGTTCATATATATTTACTGATGATATATAAGAAAAATAAAAAAATGAAAAATTTATTAGTTTATCGTATATAAAAATCCACGAGTGATATATATATATATATATATATATTATGTGTTTATCTATTATATATATAATAAAGTAGAATATCTAGCCTGCAATGCGACTCGAGACTTGGACGTTTCCAATGGTGTGCTTCAAGAGCTTTTCTTGAAGACAAAATAAAAAAATCCATGAAGGTACAGAACGATGTATGAATATACTCCATATTTATGTCGCGTTTATATATACAGGTATGTATTATCCACGGGTTGAAGGGAAGGGAAAAAAAGTGAGATCAAAAAAATATATCAGAAAAGCAAGAGATCTCTGAAGGAAAAAATAAAAAAAAAGTATATATGTATGGAAAAGATTTTACAAAGTCAAAGTTCATCGACGATAAAGACGGCGACGAGTTTCGAAATAAATACATAGATATCTCGTATATATTCGCAGACAGAACTTTTCGTCTAGATCCCTAATTCATTCCTAATTCCCCAGCGAAAGTAAGAAAAAGTCGAATGAAACTCACCACCGCGACTGAAAGGCTTGCTCAGAAAAATGACAGAAAAAAAAGGGTAGACGAAAAAAATAAAAAGAAATTATATATATATATAAAATGTGTGGCTAAAAAAAAATACCCTCTGCTTCGAAGCATTGAAAAATCTCAAAGTCGTCCCCAATTTCACCCTTACTCTGTCCTCTTTTTTTATCCTGTATTGCTGAACTATATATATGTGTAAAGCACATGCTTTTTATTTCTCTTTAAAACCCTCCATTTATTTATTTTCTCATTTAGATTCCTCAGTTTCGAATACCACCCACATCAGATAAAATTTAAATTAATGATAAACATTTATATGAACGTTTTGTTATACACAGGGAGCATATTTAAATCATTGTAAGGATTATGAATTCAGAGGGCCAGACGACGAGCTGGATCATCATGGCTATTGTATGATGGCCCACTCATCTCCATAACGGGTCCTATTTTTTTTCTTCTTTTATTCTACACTGGACAACTCTTTCACAATAATATATAACTATACATATATTTACATTGCTAGCCAGTGTCCCAAACTCATTGTGCCAAGTCCTTACCCATATATTTATCATTTGGAATTTTAACTTTCTCATTTAAACTATCAAACACTGCACATATACCACTGGTTTTTTTTTCTTTTCTACAAGTGATTCATTCTTTTTTTTGTCTTTTACTTCAGTCAGTTACATCTTTTTTTTCCTTTATGTATACCCTACACATTCTCACTATATTCTTTGATTTTTTATTATTCTTTTATTGCTTCTTTTTTATTTTCTATACAGTTGCTCGAGTAGCTTCATACCGCCTACCAATGGTCGCACTCAGAGTACCTCCTTTTCTGCTACTGCACACATTCTATGCAGTAGCCAAGATATTTTATTTTATTTTTTTACGATTTTTCTTTACTATCTCTGTTTAACTTGTTGTTTTTTCGTCGGCCTTTATACACCACCAAGTTAAATTCAACTCGATTCGATTTTCGATTGTTTTCTTTCCGTCTTAAATTGACCAAATAAACCCAACTTGGTTTTTGGCCGGCATGTGAAGTCGAAAACGACGACATTAATCGTGACTGTCGAAATAAAAATGGTAAGATCCTATCGTATACATGCTGGACTAAAATACCTGATTTTTTTTATTTTCATTTATTTTTTTAAAACGTATATATATATAGAGACTAAATTTTTAATAAAAAAAAAAGAAAAAAAACAAAATAATTGTCATATTGTGACAAATGATTATGACGGTTTCGAGTATAAATGTATAATATATTTTGAAACTAAATTTTCATAAGTGACGAGACATGTTTGCATGAGAGATTAGATTTATCCAGAGTGATACAAAGATAGGACAGAAATAAGAAATTTAAAATAAAATAGATGGGACATATGCTAGATATATATCTTCCGGAAATTGGAGGTAAATGGAAAGAAAAAAAACATACACAACAAATAAATATAAAAAGATAATAAAAAACCAAGTGTTTAAAGGCTGAAACAAAAATTTGTGCTATGAAATTTGAGAAGTATGAAAAGGATAAAACCTAGAAAAAAGTCAGATAGATTGTGAAGGAATAAGAGAGTGCTGACTGATCCCGTATAACGATAACACATTGCCGGTCGAAAAAATTCGATAGAACCAGCGAATAAAATTGATGAGCCTGTTACAGTCTGACGCTCATGAAAACACTAAATGAATTCAACACCTTGACGTGTCTATACGTATATAAATTCTCCCGCATAATAACAATACCCAAAAAACTAGTTTTTTTTTGTTTCCCCAGTCTATTTATTTTTTATTTATATTTTTATATTTTTTACACCACGTTTGTGTATTGGATTTCGTAATGATATATAAAAATCTAAAATGTATGTGCATGTATACTGAAGAATCAAAATCAAGCAAGCATATCTACACCACCACTTTTATGTGTGTCTTAAAAATTATAGTGGTCGAACTTGATAGACATAGTCTACTATGTCTCGTAAAATCTTTTTTTATGATCCAACTTTCACGTTCTGAAATTGACATTTTTTTTTTCTTTCATAGATTTAATTTATTTCAATTCAGTGGACCTTGTGCTGAAGGCATAAAAATCAGAATAAAAAAAAATAAATTATCTATACTGTAAAATAGCTTGGGAGTAGAGTATTATTGAATTGAGAGAAAGTCTATTTTCTATGGATGCATTTGGATGATAAATTAATAAATGAATACGTATGTCGTTGGATGACACAGGAAAGAATAAAAATAGACATCAAAAAAAAAATTTAAAGAGATAGTGCGTTGGACACTCAAGCGTAAATTGAAAACCCTCTAAAAATATGTCGTACGAGTAATAAAATTCTTCAAAGCAAAGTATTTATAACAAGTTAAATTGGTTTGATGTGTTATTTTATTTATATTTATTTCTTTATATATTTTTTTAATACGTAAAGTCAATTTAAAAAGATACATAATTTAAGTGTACACACACAGAGGTATGTGTGATAAAATAAGTCAAGTTATTTATTATTTAAAAAAAACAGGTATTTTCAGGGAAAATATTATGTTAATATTTTGTATAAGAAAGTATGTGGAAATTGTCAAACTTCATGAGTCTCAAGATTGTCTTTTTAAACCGGATAAGCGCATATACATGAAATTATATAGCCACGTTACTCATGGCACTCCTACTGGGTATACTTTATATATATATTTTATTACTAGAGCGTTAAGTAGCCCGGCAAAATACCAGTGGATAAAATTAGCTGACATATTATTGACTTTTCCAAGGGTCTTGATGTTCTTTAGGCGCCATGAAAGCTTTACATCTTAATTATGATAAAAAAAGATTGTCTGTTCAAACATCGCAGCTGTCTTGGCGTCTCAATCAAAAAAAAAATAATATAAAAAAACTGTTTTTAACCAACGAAAAATACTTCAAGATTAACTTCGAACTTTTTAGTTTATTTATTTATTTAGTTTGTTTTTTTTTTTTTTACCTACTATTTTTCGACAGAAATAATAACAATTAAAGCTTATCAACATCCCAACCTGACACTTCACAAGACAGTAACTCGATGAAACTTGGTGAAAGTTCAACATATAGCTGAGCTTAACCTGAAGTTGGATATCATCCACTAAATTTAAATCCCACTGACATTCATGAGGAAAGGATTTTATTTCAGGCTTTTTTTTTTTTCATTTTTTTTATTCTCTTTATTCCTCAACCAAGATAAGAGCTATAAATTCAAAATTCACGGAATGGTAAATCACTTTGAGGATGAAGAACGTGGTGAAAATAAGAGAATAAAAAAAATATAATAAAATAGTATTTGATAACCCGAATATTATATAGTAGTCATTCAAAACGTAAATGAGAAAATGAAATTTGTATTATATAACATAACCAGAGGTATAAAAAGAATTTTTTACTTCATAAGTTTTGTTACCCGTTCTTTGTTAGAGGATAATTTTAATTTTCTTCTGTGGTTGTTTTGTGATTTCTCAAACATTAATGTCACTCATGCTCAAATCGATCAAATAAAATTTGCTATTATATTTATCTATAACTTTGTATAAACTGATAACATGATTTTAACCCTCAGGCATTTTAACAATATAAAATACATGTACTTTAAAATTTTGCATAAACTAAAACTGAAGGTTTAAATAATTATGATGCATTATCATCAAACTGATAATCAAGCAATTATTCCACTTGATAAATGCAGTTGACAAGAGAGGATGAAAAGTATTGAATAAAGTCAATAAAACTTTTGCTATATATAATTATATATAGTGTATGTTTTTTGTCATAAATAATATGTAAATAACAAATGTGCACACCTGTGATCGAATTAAACGTATATAGATTGTATCGTTATTTCAAGTTACAAAAAGAAATAAAAAAAATATAAAAAATTCAAAATTTTGTATTCTAAACATTCAAGTAATATATTACGACCTCGACGTTTCTATCGATTTTATAATAAATTTTTTAAATCACATATACATTGTTTCATTTTTCATCTTTAAAATCTCATATAGAAACGTTTTTTTATTTTTCATAAAGTTAATAAAAGACAAAAGTTCGTTTCCCCATTATTATAACCAATAATCTTGATTTAAAAAACAAAAACGTAATACACTTTTTTATTTATACTATTTTTGTAACTGGTAAAATTGTTTCAATGATTCACAATTTCTGACATTGTAATCGGATTATACGATGTGATAAACCAACCCTTACTCATAAATTCAAAATGTCAATGCTGAAAAGAATAACGAATCCACACACACACACGTATTTTTTCAGATATATATATATATAGCTGTGAATCATGTTGAAAAAAAAATGAATCATTAAAGTTTATTTTATGATTTATTTCTTTTTTTTTTTGAGGGAGACTGGTGATTAGTCATAATTTGACTTAAGTAACCAAATAGTCGGGAATTCATGTCGATCGTGCAAAATTGTGAATAAGTGGGCTTATACTGGAGTGAGTGGATGCCCGTTATCTCATTTGCACTGTTTTTTTTCTTTTTCAATCTTTTGCGTTCGTCCAGAGACTCGCTTTTATATACGTAAATCTTGTTTGATGATTCTTAATGAGTTACACTAGAATGCACAACGTATATACATATGTATACATAAATTATATTTAACATCATCCCTACAAAGTACACATAATTACGTTAACAATTCTTTTTTAATCAAAATTAAACTTGTCTCACGGACAGAAAAAAAAAACAACTAAAAATATAATTATTTATTCAGATTGAAAATGCAGTTTTTAATTGTATTTTATGTAATATCCTTTTTTTTTTTTGTTAATCAATCTTCATTAAGATACAACACTAGTTGATACTTAAACAGAATGAGGTTGAAAAAAAAAAAAAGAAAAGAAAATTGGCTGAATATTTTTAATACCTGATATCTTTACCAATGGATTCAACCACCACTTGTTGCATCTCTTCAGAAATCTTTGTTGTATATATGTATATATTTCTCTTTATTTTTCATTTTTTTTATTTTTCTTTTATCAACTTCTCTTCACTGTCAATAATCCCTTATTGAAAATAATGAGAGCCCAGAGCTGTGAATTAAATTGATCCTTTCATTCTGATTAAGTTCATGATGATGTACTAAAATTCGTAGAATTTCAAAGGGATTATCATGTGCACTGGGGGACAAGATAGTACGATGCCACTGTTTAAGTTATTTAGCCTGTTTAAAGTTAGCTGCTGCAGCTATACCATTATATGCAATGTTCAGGTCACAAACACATGAATAAATATGTGTATAAAGAGGAATTACCACACCAATATTATAGCCAACACATACACATATATGTAAATACCTTGACCACCGATTGCAGCTCACACGGATATATAATGGCTGACTTATATTATACAGGAAAAAAAGAGTAAAATGGAAGGATAAAAAAGTAAAAAAAAATAAAGAAAAATTCAGGGCTTCGAGGATCATTGCCGGTGAACGTAAGCCATGGCCTGAGAGAAGAAAAAAGAGTCAAGAATAACAAGAGTATAGAGTGCACATATTGCAGAGCAACCCTGGGGCAACCAAGAAGCTATCATTGCATCTTCTCATTACCATAACTAGTTTCTTTATATTCTCTTATTTTTTTTTTTGTACCCCACTATTTTGCGCAACGTCTCCTCCATATTTTTCAACTACCCTTTTTTATTTTATATATATTACCATTAATCTGTCTCACTTTGGTATTATCAAGACTTTCATATATTCTGTCTCAAAGTCACATGCCACCATGTATCATTCACTAATATATATTCATCCACCATCACCAACAACTGATCCACTAACCACGACAGTCCAGCCATAAAAAAGCCAAGGTCTTCTTCTTCGTTTTCTTTTTATTTTTGCATTTTTTTTTTCACCTGTGTGTGTGGGGTTTTTTTTCCTCATTGTATGTAACTTCTGGGCTTTTATCTTCAACGACAAACTAGCAAGATAGCCATACTGGCAAAGACAATCGAACTGCTAGATTCCTCGGATTTGTCCCCCTTCTTTAGATAACCATCCAGTCATCATGACTGTAGATTTCATCTTTCGTATTTATTCATTATTTTTATTATTTTTTTACCCTCTCTTAATTTTTATTTGTATATTGAGTCTTGACAATTATTAACTACTAAAATATGTGACTTGCAAAATTTAAAAATTTCAAGAGTCATTGATTCAACATTTGTTGAGAATAAGAGATGAGATTAAAATTGGACAATACTTTTGTGTTTCTCTCATCGTAACCAGTAGCCAATCTGCCATCAAAATATAATCACATCATCGAGGGTCCAAAACACTCAAATCGTAAATCATGAATCATGATCCAATGACAAGGATGAATCGTTGTAATGTCTCAATAAAATAGGTCACAACTATTTGTCAATCGATCGTTTTTTCTAGTTTTTTTTTTTTTTTATCATCATCAAACATATTTTTTTTCACGAATTTTTTTTATTTTCACCTCAACTCTCTTCTTTTTCGGCTCTATTTCGTGCCAAGGCACGAGAAACTAATAGGCAGAAAGATTCGTGGGCTCGATAGCTTATACACCAGTGAATAGCGCGGAAACTTATACATTTTTGTCTGACTCAGAGTTTTGTAGAAAAAAATAAATAGGGTAGATGAGGGTATCACCGAGTTTTTTTCTCATTTCTCATTCCACACTCTATTTTCACACTTTTTTATTTTACTCCACGCCACTTCAACTTTTTTTTTTCTATTTACACTCATTGTTTGCCACCTGTGAAAAGTATGTTCCATCGACATTTGTACTTTTGTAACATTGACGTTCATGTATGCACAATAACAAGAGAATGACAAGGGTGTATAAAACTGAGTGAAATAAGAAAAGTAAGACGGCATAAGAATTCAGAGGTCAAGAAGCGAATGAAGTGGTTGAAAAGAGGGTAGTGACCGTTGAGATTGGTGAAGTAATCGTGAGGGTAGAAAAAGAGAAGCAAAAATAAGAAAAAAACATTTTTGGTAGTTTTTGGGATAAAGAGAGTAGAAAAATTTTGATCGAAAAAAAATAAGGAAAAAAGTGCTTGAGTAGTGTAACTATGCTGACTCGACAAAGTCGCCTTAACATTGGATACTTGTTACGGTAGACAATATCCGCAAGTCCCTCGTTTGGTTTCAAGCTTGCAGGATATGGTCAAAAGTCTTTTCTAATACATACATATATACTTCAAGATAAAATAGAACTTATAGTTATAATATATATAGATATTGAAAAGCTCAAAGTATAGAGATAAAAAAAGTAAAGGCTCGTCTCATAGTTATAACAGCTTTCAGGCCACAATCCTCCTACATATGTATTTTAAGCAAAAGCTAAGTCTTTGTCCATCTGTTTTGAGTACATGTGCAAAAGCATCTTTTTCTGCTTGGGTTATATTCTCCATTGCAATGTCCACCATCAAAAAGCTTTTATATATTTACAGTCACGTGGTCTCTGCAACAACCAAGGTTTTGTATAAGCCAGCTTCTCCGTAGATTGCATCCTAAGCTGGGTCGTTAAAAGCTGGCAGATTTGATCCTTTGCGTCTCTCCATATTCTCAATTCACATAATCCTTATCAACCTATCCTCTCTTTTAACATTTTCTCTCTTTCATTATGTCTTGCTTTGAGTTGTTTTACTTTTATATTCCAACACCTCTTTATATCAACTTATATTCTCCTCTCGTTCACATTATTATTTTTTTCTTTTTTCTACTAAACTTTTTTGTCCTATTTAATTTAATTTTTTTAGCCCTATTATTTTGGTTGCTTTTCATATGTGCTTTCGTGCTCAATGCATGTAACCATGTCGCAATTTCCTACTTGAGTGAATAAAACTGGCACACACAGTTTTTCTCTTCCTACTTTAATGGAAGTAGTAGATGATGTTATATAAAAGTTCATGACAACCAGTGTTCAACTACCTCTTTTCAATTTATTTCTGCTATATTTTTAATTTTTTTTCCCTTTTGTACCAGTTTACTATATGTGTCTAACACTTATGCCAAGTCTTTTGAGCAGCAGGTGAAAATTCTCAGTTGAAATCCGTACGACGGAAATAATAAATTCGCTTGGGCACAATCTCGTTTCCGTGGTAAATCGAATTTTCTGAGTTGATGCAGGCTGAAAATCCAAATAAAAAAAGAGGCAAAAAAAAAGAAAAGAAATTGGAAAATAGAAAATAGAAAGTAAAAAAAAAAAAAAGGAAGACAATCAACGAAAAAAAAAAAGCAAGGAAAAGGGGGAGGAAACCGGAAAGAGGCAAGAAACTGTATAGACAGCAGTCGATGAGGATCGATTGCGGTGATGGTACTCAGGAGGTGTATAAAAGTGGAAATTGAGGCCGGATGAAGCCATCGGAGTCTTTCTCGGGATACCACTTTCGTGTACAACATATACAACAACATCCAAGATAGGAATCGATAAATTGTTTTACTTTATTTACCAGTATTTTTTTTATTATTTTTTTTTCACAGTTTCCTGTTTTCCATCTACATGGCTCTATCATTCTGGACCATCATGTGTGATATAGTTTTCCTGTTCAATCGCAATATGTCAGACAGAAAAAATAAAAAACCTTCAACTTGTTTAATTTTATCATTTTTAGATGTCGATATATTTGAATTGCCTGCTCGAAAAATTCTATATATTTCAGAAAAATATATATATTTGTATTATCAGTTGAATTTCAAACAGTAGGAGTATCATGATAAGAGAAAACAAAAATGCCTGAATGATGAACGTGACACAAAACGGACACAAAGATATGATGTATGACACATGTCCATGCTGATACAGTCATTTTATTTATTTTATTTTGTTTTTTCCTCATTTTTAGTTTTAGTAAAAGCGATTTTACGTGTGGACCTTGTATATTTACAATCGAATAAGCGTTATCCAGACCGATAAATCCATTTTGCAATGATGAGAAAATTATGGCAAGGGAAAACGTACGTGCCTCCCAGTTAACTCATATACAGATGAAATATATATATATATATATATATTTATTTTCTATATACACTTTGACTGGTCTGATATTGTTGTTATATACATATACATAATGTACAATAGGAAAAGCACATATGGTAAACACCGAATAGCTGAGTGACTCGTCGCTAACGGCAATCGCACGATTAAATATCGATTCTCATTCAAAACTAAACGAGCCTTTGCCACACGACATCGTTCAAATTAATTTGTGCACACAAATTTAATGCTATGTACACGTGTGAATATTGTTTCATTTATTTATTTTTACCAATACACAATATGTATATTATTTTTTGATAACACAAAATTTAAAATATTTTTCCGATATCTGATCATCCCCCTTGACTAAAATGGTTCTACCAGCAACATGGTTTCATGTATCCATGTTGATGTATTGAGTATGTGATATAATCAAACGAGTGAAATTTTATCGACGCTGCGCTAATGAAATGCCCCAGCTCGTTGATCTCAAAACTATGTTAACAATATATATTGAATATTGAAAATGCGTGTGCCGTTAAAATCCTTTTTACTTTGTGTACATATAAATTTTGTATAGATATATTTGAATTTTCAATCTCATCAGTTTTAATCACTTGAAAAATTTTGGGTCAACAATCGTGCATCTGCCTGATTGGATTTTAATATTTTTTTTTTTTTTCTACCCCAAAAATTGTTTAATGAGAAAGGTCATAATAATAATATATGGCGATAATAAAAAAAAAAAACTAAAATTAATGTTTCAGTGTGTTGAAAAGAAAAAATAAAAAAATGTTACGACCTAAATTCCATTGTTTCTTTTTGATAAATTTTTTTTATATAAAAAAATTCTTCTATAGTTTTTCCCCGAGTGAATTCTATATACTATAGCTTTGGGCGTAAACCAATGAATTTGGGAGCAAGTTTAGGTCGATTCCCAGCAGTGCTGTTTTTCAGAAATGTGCATGGATTAGAGTTGGCCGAATAACACATGGGTATAGGTACAAATATATAGTCCAATCGTGTCTGGTTAAAACTACTTTGAATGTTTTCAAACTTTAACGAAAAAATAAATAAATAAAACACAAAAAAATCGATAAAAATGAATAAGCGAACATCGATTGATCATCATGCTTCAAACTTTGAAAGAATTTTTTTTATTAAAATAAAAAAAAAAACAAAAGAAATGAAAATAATTGCACAAACATTTGATATTCTTTCGTTATATTCGAATTTTCCAAATATTTCTTTTAGCAAACTTTGAAAGAATTCATTTTTTTTTTCCTTTTTGTATAATCATTTTATTGAGATTTAAAATTTCAATTTTCAAGATTGAAGTTTATACAACAGTAAAAAGGGATGAAAAAATATGAAATGTATATAGTTTATGTGTAAGTTTAAATATGATTTAAGGTCTGTTGAAAATAAATAAGTTGAAGAAAAAAATAAATAAATAAATGAATAAATAAAACTAGTTTAATGTAATAACACATATATAATATCGATTTATATTCCAAGGTTCGGTCAACGATCCGTCATTTATTACTTCTCTTATTCCCTTTTTTTTTCATTCTCATTTTCCACTATACCCTGAAGGCAATACTTTTTTTTTTGTCATTTTATTTTTATTGTTTTCCAGTGAGATTGGTTTCTTTTCTCTTCAGTAACCAATATAAATGTATATGCGTACCGCGACTACAGTAAGTTATACTCTCAAAAGTTGGCTAAAAAAGTTTTTATTTTTTTTTGTTCTAAAGTAACGTACGCGAGATGTAAACTCGTACCTGACATGTCACTTTATGATCACATAAAAATAGTAATGGTGATGACAAAGTTTAAGAAAAAAAAGGTCGAGAATGAAAAATCGAAATTCAAAATAATGTTATCCAGATAAATATATGTCGAATGCATATGATGTTACAACGAACGACTGAGACATGAGTTTGAATTTTTGATCGTTTTCAACTTTTTTATAAAATATACACATGGTTTACATCATATTCCCGTGATTTTTTATTTATTTATTTATTTTTATTTCTCATTTACATATCTAACATATTTACCCGAAAGAAAAAGTAGTGCATCATGAATTTCTAGAGTATCATCATGTTGCCAAAAAAATAAAAAAATATATTATAATCAAAACGCTAAAGGAAATTGCCAGTACCGAAATGACTTTTATGTTTGGTTACTTTTATATGTGTGTACCAATGAATAAACAAGTTGATGTTGTAGTTATCAAAGTTAATGTAAAATCTAACGATCAGACCCCGGGGACTTTGTCGTCTCAACTTTCAATGTTGAATGAACTTGAACGTGATCTTATATGGATAAAGCACCAAGTTAAACAACAACAAGGTCGATCGTCTGGAAATTCATTCAATCCAGTTGTCTATACATGTGTTTTCTTTTTTTTTTCAATTTTATTTAAATGCATTTAAAAATTGACAAGTATATGCGCGTGTATAATGTTTATAAGTATATAATTCTCTACATGTACATATTGCCATCGGCAAAATATAAGCTTCATCCATATGAATTCCTATAAAATTTTATGAGAATCAGTTGAGCATATATCCATAGATATTCAACATGATGCACGATCGGTTGTTATATATATTATAGGCATGTATCACGTGCGTCTTATTCGCATTAACATATAAACAGTCTTAACAAGAAGTTAAAGGCACTCCTAGAAGACAATTCGTGGGTAGACATATAGTCAACATTTATAATATGTGACAACGCCTCTTTTTATTTTATAATAAAATAATATTATAATAAATATGTATATTATTTTATTACTTTACATTTTACAATGAGCTATAAGCATAAAATATAAAAATTGCTTTTCAAACATGCTCAATTAAAATAACTATTATTTTTAAAAATATCTTTCGATAATTTATAAATATTTTCAACTATATTTTCTCGGATAATAATAATAATTATTAGAAATTTATTATGGTTATTATGTTAATTTTTATATTCATATGTTTGTTAATAATAGAGTTGTATTATTACAGAATAAATATTGACCTTCATTCTGAGGGAATAGACATTTCAGCTGTGACCATAGATAGCTAGGTAAATTTAATTTGAGATATACATGTATGCTGGATGTATAATCCACCGTAAGGCAAATTCCCATGCGTAAACTTGGCCATTTGTGCAAGAATAACTACGGAAGCAAGAATAATTGGAACTCGCGTTGTAGATTGCAAGATGTTTTACTTGCATTCATCTGCTTTTCATACATATATATTTTCATAAAGTATTTGCAGCTATTATAACGTGTGTGTGTGTGGGTTATAAGTCTCGGTAAAATATAGAAATAATAAAAAAATATATATGAGAAAAAAATAAATAAAATGTAGCTAGATCGTGCTTGACTAGAAAGCTTATCGCATCATCGCTGAGTTTCATCCTACGAAAAAACATGCACACACGTGTGGCATGAAACTCATCAGAACCCTTGGCAGTTCAAATAACCATCATTATATCACCAGATAAGAGACTAAATAACCTTGCAAAATAACGTCCGCAAATGACGTGCTCTATAATGTCTGCTTTTCACATGAAATCGTGTGGTCTTTTTATTTAAATATAAAAAAGTAAATAAAAAAAAAAAAAAAAACACGAGATATTACAACAAATAGTAGGTAAAAAAATAATATATTTTTTATTGTTTTGTAGGTGATTATTTTGTTTCTTCCGTGATGACAGAAACTTGCATATCATCTCGCATTGTCATGTTTTTTTAAACAAAAAACATATAACCCGTCTAGAAATTATTTATTTTTGTTTTGTATATATTTGTATATAGTTTTTTTTTTTTCTTGTTGAACTTTATCCATGTTCTGGCATGCTTGCAGGGCATCTAGTTGTATTTTACTTTGTCTTTCATCGTCCTCACTCACAACCCCCTGTAAGCAATTTTTTTGTCATCCTTCATGGCGGAAACGGGGCCACGAAATTTTAGAACCATGCAAGCGACAACAGGATAAATACAGACTGGCCAACAATCCTTAGAATTTCTCTTATATACTATATTATACATAAAAAGTCTCCAAAAACAATGCCAAATACAGTGAAATACCTCGTAAACAAAAAGTTTTTTGTATATAAAAGAACAAAAAAAATAAGTAAATATTTAAATTGATTAGAATAAACAAAGACGAAAAAATTAATTAAAAAGTAGATGCAAAGTTGAGTTTTGCAATCAAGCTGATAAGTATTTTTACGCATAAAATTTTGAATATATAACACGTGTCTGTTTTATTTTCCCACGTTAATGTATTATTGACTTTTTAAAACTTTTATAAACTACATGTATTTAAATTTTAAATTTAAAAATGAGGCTGTTTAAGGGGGACAAAAAAAAAATTTATTGGAATAGTAAATTTATTGTTGTAATTCATGAAACAAAAAAAAAACAAAAACTACCGAAAAATTATTGCTAATGTTAACCCTACGGGGGTGTATACATAGTTTGCATTGTTTTCATTTAGTTTCTTTATTTTTTTTTTATTATCTTGGTTGTTTCACCAACCGTGAAAGATAGTGGAAAAAAAGTACCAGTGGTGAAGAAAAGCAAAGAAACACAAAAAAAATCCATAAAAACACAAATAAAAAAACAAATAAATTATCTAGGTAGGATGTTTGCATGTATGTACATCGTACATAACGTACTGAGCATATATTCGCTAACTCGTTACAATGAAAGAGTTTAGCACAGGGTCAGTGTTCTTTTACGTTTCGAAATAAACACGTATACCAATGTTATGGCGTGTAACGACATTAATTTATCATAATATTTTTTCTTAGTATATATAAGTTGTTGAGTAATCGAATCAAAACATAAAAAATAAAGTGATGACTGTGTGGCTCTTCCATCCGGTCACATATATTACAGAATAAAATCCACGACTGGTCTGGTTTAAAAGATTGCAATCATAACGAAAATGCTCATTGGTCATTGCGATCTTTTCAGCAAAACCATCAAGCATAAAGAAAATCCCGAAAGACAAGAAGAAACGAGACAAGAAAAATAAATAAATAAATAAATATAAAAAAAAAAAAATACATAAGAAAAGAGCAATGCAGTTGTACAACTCATGCTATACCAAGAGAGCAAGGCATGCATTATGGAACGGGCGTGCTATGCTACTGGAAAAATTGTGGACACGCGAGACGAACGCGATCTCAAGTCAACGTTAGACAAGAAATATATGTACACAGATATATTATATTGTATACGATCTACAGCTCATTTTATTTATTTATTATATATATATAAATAATTTTAATTTTTTTATTTCAAGTTATACTACTCCATTGCTACTTCGTGTACTAAGCTCTGATGGGTAACCCAAGTTACTCGTTCCAGCAAGTCTTAAAAAAATAAAAAAGACGAAGATGACGACGACGACGAAGTACCCGAACAAAATATGATCAAAGGGGATAATAATAAAAAAATAAAAAAAATAAAAAAACAGGCTTTGGAAGATTGCTAGGTTCCTCTTTACTCTTTTCCTCTCTTATTCTCATCCATACATGTATATTTATTGTATATATTTTTCTCCGAGTATCTTAGTACAAAACACATATAATGTCTGAAAGTTCTACTTATTCTCGTGGTAGAGTGTGCGGTTTCAATTTTATTATACGAAAATTTAGATATACAGTGGAAGATACTGATAGATATACAGATGGATATAGATCTCACGGAAATTCTTTTTGTATATGCAATCGACTCTTGTGGTTGTATATACCCTAGTCTCCTCATTTCACATATACTTTAAAAAAAAGTTTATATATATAAATAATAATATATATATATATATATATATAAAAGCAATAAAGAGATAAGATTTTATTATTTCATTTTTTACTTCATTTTTTTTTTTATAAGAAAAAAGTTTTTTTCTACTAAGAAATCATAGAACACTGTATATCATTCTGAATAATTTATAAAAAGCCTTTTTGAAATAAAATATTACATTGGAAACTTTATGCTTTTAATAAAATAAAAAAAATAAATTATTTTTTATTTTTTAATGAGACATAACAAGTTGATGTTCTACCTGTATAATATGAATTTATTTAACGACGAATAAAAAAAATAAATATAGAATAAAATGAATAAATAAATAAAGTTTAAAAAATTAATAATAAAAAAATAAAAAACGTAAATTATTAAATGGAAAATATATGTAAATTTTAGGTGGAAAGTGAATATAGATATTGAAATAAAGCAACACCCTTTGGTGTCGTTAAAAATGATGTATAGAATTTATAATAACAGGGCGCTACTCGTGATCTGAATTGCCAGGTTACATATTGATAACTATCTGATTCACTGATCAAAACTCTACACCATCCGTTACTTATTTTATAAAATAACTATCATTATATTTTCTACATGATGTTTTGTATATATATGCGCGCAGCTATATTTTTATATTAATGCCATTTGAAATA
Organism: Aphidius colemani; assembly: GCA_030523065.1. Taxonomy (NCBI): domain Eukaryota; kingdom Metazoa; phylum Arthropoda; class Insecta; order Hymenoptera; family Braconidae; genus Aphidius; species Aphidius colemani. Next base: position 44,760 of record JAPYYR010000533.1, read on the forward strand.
ATCATGAGATCATTTATTTTACAACGTATTATGTCTGACATAATATTGAGTTATATTTTAACAGTAGCCTCTGGTAAATAACTACCTTAATATCATCATGAAATTTAGTTTAAATTTTAATGTTGCATATACGACTAAATTAAATTAAAATTTTATATTATTAAAATTTTTTTTAAACTCTTACATTAAAAATTTTGGAGCACATGAATTCGTATATACATCATGTACTTGAAACGCGTAAGACGCAAGCAATAAAACCTGTAATTTAGTTCAACAGACAAAGTGAACATTGGTTCCACTTGAAAAAGGTCAAGTGAACACACTCATTAAACAACTAGAGTTTTGCCTCTTTACTTAACTCATACCCACTTTTATTTATACCTGGTTTCTCATTAACCTCATGCTATATACTTTTGTACTTTTTCAACATGTCACAATAAATATATAAAAGTAAAGACCTCAACTTAAATTACATATAAATTAAATAGTTAATTATTAAATTGCTTACCTGAAGATGTACTTGACCATTGTTGTCAACCCAACCAATGACCATGTCTGCAGTATGTCTCTCATCACTTGTAAAGCCAAGACCAACATATCCTTGTGTTTTGACTTGTACTTCAAATACAATGTCTTTTTCATTTGGTGTCCATAATACCAAAAAATTGTTATCCAATGCAGCACTATTCTTCCACTCACGAGATGTTACAACATTTACGAAAAGTAAAAGTGTCATTAATCGACACAATACTGTAATGTTCTTCATTTTTATATTGTTTTTTTAGTACTCTTTGTTTTTTCTTATAAATTTGGCATCTGTAAGCAGAAAAAAAAAACAAAAATTAATTATATTTTAAAATAATAATTATACATGTTGGATAAAATTATAAAATATTTAAAACATACAATTAAAAAATATATATACATTTGTAAAGTGAAAGTCAAATTAATGTTAAGTACAAAGACTGTAGAAATGAAAAAAAAAAGAAACTGTCTTTTGTAACTTAGTATAATGAATTCAATTTAGTGATCATATATATACAGTACTTTTATCTCTGAGGAAGGAAGAGAAAAAAAAAATAAAATAAAAGATTCTTTTAATTGTAATTTTTTTTTCTCTCTTCCCGAGACAATAATATGAAAGCTATAATAATATAGTGAGAATGATGATGATGATGATGATGATGAGTTGGTGATAAGGTGATTTAACATTTTACCATCTGGCTATAGAATACAGATATACAAATGTAGCACACATTTATACATTTATGTAACCCGACAATCTAGAAGCAATCGATTCAATTAAGAGTAATGTTGGTGTAATGTTATACGAGAGAAAGAGAGTCAGGTTGATTCATCGTTGGTAGCAGTTGTCGAGAGAAATATACAGTGAGAATCGCTCAACCGTGCGTAGAAGCGTCAATTTGAAATTGCAAAAGAGACCTCTGGCCCTGAAACGGATAGCAGTTACAAAGTCCAAAACAAAAATAAATAAATAAAACAAATGTCAAAAGAAAAAAAGATGGAAAATGTGATCACCTCGCACCAAATAGATACCTGAACATACAGACTAGAGTTTAAAATAAAAAAAACATGAAAAATAATAAAGAGAATAAATTGAAGTGAGATGAAAAATAAAACGCACGTGAGGTGCAATCGTGGATGGGTTTGATTTGCGGCGGTATGTCGTTCAGTCGATTGCTTTCAAATTACGTTCTGCACACTAGCATCAGCCTCACTCGAAAACGTTTCTAGTGAATTGTCGACCTTCCACGTTTCCGTAAAGCTATTACTTCTGACACGGCTATATACCATGATTCAATACATGTTGACTTTATACGTATATATAAAACATTTATATATATGTGTGCATTCTTAAATCTGATGACAGTGATTTAACCAAATTACCCGAGAAGCATGAGATTGATACCATTCAATTCATTAAAGATTGTGCCTGCCAATAACGAATTGATGATCAAAATACATATATTATTGAAAAAGTTTGATAGAAATAAAATTGGATGCAAAGGTATTTTTCCAAGAGACTTTTTAAATAATATCATGTAATGATGACGAAGGATCAAGACAGTTTGAAGATTTTCTCAGTTTGATCGGTGTGAGAATTTTGCACTGTATGTGACATCTTGTGCTTAAAGTGGATTTTGAAAAAGGGTCGTTAGGAGATGACGTGACAACATGGACAACGTCTAGCTGCCAGAAGACACAGGATGGTCACGTCAATTAGGAACAAAGACTGTTGTATGTAATGGTTTGTATATAAACTTTTTCATAGCATTGGAATAGTGTGCATGAGTGTGTGTATATATATTTTCTTCGAACAAATTTTCAAGTTGACCAGTAAACGAGCTGACTAGGGAAAAAAAACCGATGAAAAGAGGTTAACGAACAAACATCATTGAACTGGAGAATTGACACTAATCGCCAGAGTTATCCATCAGTCACTGAGATGTCTTGGACTGATTTTGACAGGCATTGAACCAATTAACAATTTATATTATACTTATTTGATCTAGTTTAATTCTTTTTTCGAAATTGCAGAATTGTTTTTGTTGACAAAAGACAAAAACAAATAATCAAATCAACAACAAACAAAAATAGTAACCTAAATGAGGTGGAACGGTTTTATTGTTGATGGAATATTTATATATATACACAATTTCTTCTACACAATTTGCCAACATTTTTATGATATATAATGAATATATATTTGGGTGCATATGATTTTCTTCCCCACTGTTTGCACAACTAGAACAAACCCTCTGTTTATGTCGGGCGTATCGCCAACCTCGTGAACTTTTTGAATGACCTAGTTTTGTATAGTTTTAAACCCATTACCGACTCTATAAGTTTTTGTCCTATCTCTTTCACACTACTCTCTATACAATTCATTTTTTTCAAGTTTCTTCTTCTTTTTATGCTTTTGCTTTGAAATCATAATATTTATAATGCACTGAGTATAAAGTTGATCGAGTCCTACCGACCTCCAAGAATGAATAACAAAAAACAAAAAAATGGAAGAATAAAAAATAAAAGTATAACTGCAAAAGATGAAAACTTGCTATAAGTTTATGTTGGACCGCGGCAAGACGATCTATAAAAAAAGTAGCAAAGCCTCTTTCTATTCATCTTTTCTTACCCATCTATACTGGGAAGTTGTGAGAAAGATAAACTTGAAAAAAGTTAAAAGTGACTTGGTTTTAAGAGAAAAAGACAAAATGAAAAATTGTGAGATAGTCAGACACGCGCGCAGACTTGGGTAGGAAAATAAAAAGGTGCGAGATTGCGGTACATATATATATTTATGAATAAAGTAGAAAAAAGCAATATAGAAAAAAAATATTGGTATACTATAAGTATATTATCCGTGATGGTATATAAAACAAGTAAAAAATATTCCAAAAAACAGTTGGATGAGATGATAAATAAATGGGCATTCGGTACAGAAAGTTTACCATTAAAATTTAGATTATTTTTGTGTCTTTTTCATCACAATATATTTATGTCTCTTTTAGTATGATTAATTTTTCTATTTTCGCAAAAATAGAACATTTGTCAAATAAAAAATTTGTTATCTTGACAATAAAAATATTGAGATATTTGAAATAATAATAGCGAGTTGAGAAGCAAAACTTTGTTTATCATTATTCATTAAATTTTATTGTAAATAAAGATCCGCAAATTTCACAAACAAGCTAAAATTTTGCTGATTCATATATAGAATATATGTAATCAAAACAATTGCCTTTTGTATTAATTGACAAAGACAATTACATTGCAAGCACATTAAATACAAAAGATGATGCAAAACAAAAGTACGAAAACTGCAATCCACTGTTTTCTACAAGTTGGTTGTTGGATTGAGTGAGATACTCAGCTGTTCATCAAAGTATATGATATGTTGGATACAAATTTCTAAAACCACAACTTTTCAAAGTGCTGATACAAATATCCTTCATTTTTTTATTCATTTGTTTTTTTTTTCTTTCGTTTCCATCAATTGTGTGTATTCAAACTGCATACGAAATCAGAAAGCAGCTGCATTCCCTCTTTAGCATCGACTCAGAAATGTTACTCGTTGTGTATTCAGGATAAGTATCATTCAACAAACTGAGTATAGAGATTTTCAAATGAGCAAACTTCAATATTTAACGAGAAATAATTAGTGTATTATATATTTACAAATTATGCAATTTGAATTTATGGTTGATAAAATAAACGTATGATGCAGATAAACATAAATATAGGTACACATCAATCAACCTCAAGATCAAATCTATTTTCAATTTTGGGAATTAACAATAGAAGTCAATATGGTTGTTAAATATTTTTTCCTTTTGGCTTGCATTGCTTATTTAATATATACAATATTGTGTTGGAATGTTGAACCCCTTCTGGCTAACTCTATATAATTAGGGTGATGTAGAGACACGCCTACCTCAGATTGACACCCATTTTACGCAAAACTCACGCACATGTCCTTATGCCTATACAAACTTAGCATATAAGCAACTATATGCATAAAGTTTATTCACCGAGTGATCCTCCTTGAGGTAAAATGGCGTCATGAAAAGAACCGATCGGATTGGACGAAATCACTCAAGCGATTGCAAACTGGTCTCGCTTGTGCTTAACAGCAGCAGCAAAAAAAAAAAAGGATTTTCATTGTGTGAATGTGTAAAGAATTCCAGGCGACTTTATATCATCCTATGGCATTCAACGTACACTGTAGGGCACCTGCAAGAACGGAAGTAGAACACGAACTTACATATATGACGAAAAGAAACTGACACCTGCACAGATATTTCAACAAGAATTCAGTCACCACATTGACTATTATACTTGTACTTTAGCTCAGCTTGCAGCTATAGGTAGTAATCATTTGTTTTCATCGAAGAGGCAAGTACTTTTCTTATAGGGTGTACAATACATACTATTCAAACGGAAATCATTACTGAGCATGAGAACGTGACAATGTGCACGTACTTTGTCTCATTGTTCGAGTTAAGAATCTTACAAAGACTTTAATATATCATATATTTTCTTATCAAATAGAAAGTGACACCTTCAATTTTTCGTCTGCAATTCGTCTCTATATAATTCTTTCTTATTCTTTGAGTGCGCATTATTGTTTTTATAATTTTATAAATATATATTGTATGTAAAATAGTTGTAATGTCATTGAGGATATAATAGCACAGACGTGACAGTGTAAATTGCAATGAGTCTATGTATAAAGCAAGCCGTAACAAAATTAAGAAATTTACTGAAGAATAAAGAAAGTGTAAAGAAGCTTTAAGTGAAAACGCTTCAAGTGATTCGTAAAACTACTTTAATAGGAAAGGCCACTTTTGAACAGTAAACTTAAAGTATGATCAAAGTATCAAGTGACAAAGGGCGACAAAGGATTCTATATATTTTTTTTCATTTTTCTTCCGTTAACTAAATCTTTTTTTCCTATATATATTTTTTTTTTCCTTTTTGGCTCGTTATAAAAAATGTCAGTGTGCTCAGTGTATATACCTTAAGGGTTTCCTAACCCTAATACAGAGAAAGAGATATAATCATATTGTACAAAAGACTAAAACACAAGAACTGCCGTGTGTAACAGAATTGATATTAAATTAGAATCAGATCTCTTCAAGCGAAACAGGACAAATTTCCGTAGAATATATATATGGCTGCAATGTTATGTACATAGTAATTCTCTATCTCATTTAGTCATGTTGATATAAACTAAAACTGCATTGGTTGGCATCCACTGATAAGATACAGTCAACGTTCTTCATTGAATTTCATGTATGAAATCTGTAAGTTTGTCATTGTATTTGTAATGTAGTGTATATTTTATGACACATAATGCATACATGTATATACAAAGAGAGAAGAAAAAAGTTTTTGAGTTTGTGACTGTATAACTACGGGCGTACACGAACTAGAAACTTTCCTAATTATCAATTAGTGGTCTTGCTCTCGATCGTCCAGTGCTTTCGTCCCCATGGCATCAAAGTGAACCATGGACTATCGCGAACGCGGCTAGCTAGAGGCACAACTGACAACATTAGCTTAATTGGAACATAGTCGGGAATGATGTAGCCACACATGTAAATATATTTATATATAGTCGTAGATATGTACAGTGCATTTATATATTTTATCCCATGAGAGTTGTATGTATATATATGAAACAAACGAAAACGTTATTCTCCTATAGTGTACACGCGCATTTTGTAACCTCCCCCTAGAGCTGCATCAAGTATATATTCTCAGCAAACATTGCACGTTCTGTAAACATACACTTGGAATGGTTACATGGTTGTGTCTAATTGTAAAAGCCTTTCGGCGATGAAGATGAGTCAGTTTATATATCTTCTGGCTATAGAATGTATAAACACAGAGCTAAATATTTCAAATTGCAAACAATTGCACAGCAAAATATTGAAAATTTTATTCAAGTATCCTCTTACAATATTTTCCAAGATCCAATACAAGAACCTAGCTACTAATTAAATTATAAAAATAGTATATTGATGAGATACTCATTAAATCACTAGTGAGATAAATGTAAAGATAATAAAAAGAAAAATTAATAAAAGTATATAGAATTAGAGAATATTATAAGCACATAATCGAGACTCTAAATAACAAAAAAAGCCCTGTGGCAGATTTATGGTAACGATTGAGAAGATAACGAGTTTTAAAGAGATGATTGAATTTTCCATATCTGATGGTGAATATTATATGACGTTTCATCCCAATCATTTTGGAGACCCTTTCTATGGTTTTGCTCGTTTACCTTCAATCAATCAGCCACATCGAACCAACGAATTGAAAAACGAATGAATAAGCAAAGAGAAACGAATTGTACAAAATATATACCTATATTTATTATGTGAGTGTGTATATGTAGAGGAAAGTGGTAAAGTCGATAGTCAGAGCTGTCAACATTTATAACAAACAGGGCTTGAATAAATGACATGACGATGCCGGATATCATGTCTTTTCGGTAGCATATATATAAATATATTTATATATTCGTTTCATTAAAATTTCTGCCCAGATTTATACAATCAAACAGTGCATATACTTATATAATAAGCAAAAATTGAGTCCTACATAAACAACAAGATGGCATATAGCTGAGAAGCAATTTAATTTAAAAAAAAAAAAAAAAAAACAAATCAATTTTCATTAACTTATGTCTCAATATTCAAATCAAAATAACTAACAAAAACGGAAAAAAATTAACATAAGTATATAATTGAAATATTCAACTTTGTTTCAAAATAATAATAATAATAAAAAAGCTTTAATTGTATTTTGTCGTTGATTGCCAATTGTTATCTACTACTTTTTTTTTTTTTTTAATTTTCTATCGTTTCTTTTCTTCAATTGTTTCGTTTATATTTTTTGTCAGTTTTTTTTTCATTTATTTTATCTGTTTTATGTCTTTCACCTTTTGCCTTTTTCCCATCTACCACTAATATTCTACCACACCAACTATTGCTTCACTATATGTAGTAGTGATTCTCTTTGCTCTTCCTTTTCCTGTCTTGTTAGAACTAGGTACTTTCCACTTTTACTCGTTTATTTATTTATTTATTTTTTTCATTTTTTTTATTTTTTTCGTGAAACGAGAAAACGTTGTTAAGGAAAAATACTTGGTTCCCATTGGGACTTCTTGTCTGGGCTACATTACTGACAGCAATGGTATTTCGTCTGAAACGATCGTCTTGCTTCCAATATATATAGTTAGGACAAGAAGAAGGAAAATGGGTCCAGTCAGTCTTCCATAATAACACCAATGTATATATAAATAAATAAATAAATAAAATGGAACAGTGTCTTCACTTTGATGTGTAGTATAAACATATATGTATAATATATAAGTATATAAATTTATACATATATATTTAAGATTCCAATGTCTGTTGCAAAAAAACGCACTAAGGTAAAATATGCCGATTCAAATTCATGATGTTGCGATATGCTGTCCCTCAGGCATCGCTCGTCTGATTCTCATTTATGTCTGCAGATGAGAATTCGATGCTACTGCTGATATACTTTAATACATATTTCTCACTCACTTTTTAATTTCATCTCTTTTCAACTCATTCATTCCCCGAGGGTACAAAGATATTTTTTTTATTTATTTTGTTTTTTTTTACAGTACCCCTCTCTTTCCATTCAAATTTCCAACCGTTGATGGCGATATTCTACATGTTTTTGGGGATTAATAAAATAATAAAGTGAAAAAATAAAAATAATATAAAATGGGGTATGAAAATTTAAAAAGAACAGCCGACCATATGCTGGAATATATATTGCAACGATAAAATCCCCGAGTGCAAAACGAATGGATAAGCTATTTCGATATACGTTTAATGTGCCTTTTGTGTATATGTATATATGAAACAAGATATGTCCATTAAATATCATAAAAATCATTAAATAATAGCAGATATATGATATTCATATTAAAAAAAAAAAAAATTCTATATTGACGTTTTCTCATAATTTAAATAATAAAAAAATTTAATTGACTTTTTTATATGTATAAGATTTAAAAATTAAACTTTCAATACAAATGATATGCTCGGATGTTTATAATTTATATATAATTACAGTACTTAAGCAATGATCTAGATTTCGCTATTCACATGATAAATCCATTGACTGATGACACAAATAATAATTCGTGAAAGCCACTTGCCAACCATCATCTCTTCTACTACTACTACATAATATATATTGGCTCAGTGTATATATATACGCATATATACATACATAATTGTATTTAATATAGTTATATGTACAACGAACTTGCCAGTAATTGCCAACTGATGTATAACCAAAATTGGAACGGCACGCGGGGCCCTAACACGCACATAATCTGTCCTTCCCAATTAAATCTCACTGGACGATGCAATTGTACGCATATTATGTCACAGCCATCAGCACTTCCAATTAATGAATAGGTTCATGGAAATTGAATGACTTGAACAATCAATATTGCCAATTAATATATACCAATAATAATTATTGACAATAATTAACGTTATTAAAAGTGACTTGTTAAACTTGATAAATATATTTCATTCATTTCGGTATTTCAAGAAGAATTTGGATAGATGAAATTAAATATATATTCAAAATTATTATCGACAAAAATAACACGTGAAATATATTGTGTGATGTATTATTATTATTATTTTTTTTCTGGTTGAAATAATCTGTGTTATAGAGATATGTGGTGGCATCAAAGTGTTGACATAAGGTGACATCTGAGTGTCATTATAATACGAATGGAGAAAATATTATATACAAAAAATAATAATATATGAATGGTGTTGACTTTTTACAAGAAAAGTTACTCCGTCAAAATAACAATTTCAACTCAAAAAATAACGATAATAATAATGTAAAAATTGAAAGACGTTGTCAATAATTTTTCAACTTATGGAAAATAACATATTTTTATGATTTATTGAAAGACGAAAATATATACAGTATATATGTTTATCGAATAAAAAAAAATTTGCATGAATTTATCTATCATTTATATAATAAATTAAAGAAAAAAAAAAAAGTAATATAAATATTGGCATTATGAAAAAATAGCAAAACAGGAAAGTTGAGATTTTTCATGAATGAATGAGCAATATTTTTCAAGTCTATTGTGAGTGATTCGATTATCATAAAAAGTGCTTGATCAAGACACGTGTGAATGACGATGCATGAAAATAATAAAAAAATAAATAAATAAAAGTGATGGTGGAATGAGTTGCAGAGAACAAAATGTTCGTAGTGAACAAATTGGCTGTTTGGCCACGACGTTTCGAAAGGATGAACACGTCGTAAAATAGACGAGTAACTGGAGGCTGTGCATTGTTCACATATTTATATATAGAAATACATATACATAAAGTGGTGACAAGAAGAAACGAGGTATATACAAAAATAAATAAATAAATGCGCAAAATGATGTAAAAAAAAAAGCAAAAATAAATAGATAAAAACTAGATATAGAGAAAAAATCTTGGTTATACGTGTAGTTGAATAAATCGATAAACACGCTTATACAGAAAAATTGATGGTTGAATTTATATACATATTACATAGTATATAGGTAAGACTAAGTGTGAAACGACTTGTATGTAATGTCACATCCTCCACAGTAATAACGACCGCTATTCGCGCCTCGTATATATGTATATACAAATAACGACACGTTGATCTTTGAATTTTACAAATCGTAAAAACATTTCAAATCGTTTCTCTTGCAAATAATAATCAAGTATGTATAACTGAAATATTTGTTTTATTTATTTTTAGTAAATTAATTTGAACAGCTAAACTAATGATCTCTCAATGCAAATGTAAAAAATAATAAATATAAAAATAAATTATAAAAAATAAAAAAAAACATAGTCATTAGAAGACTGGATTCAAGTGAAAGATATCTGGCATCGTTGTTAATAAAAGAAAAAAAAAAAAAAATCTCTCACGCCTTTGAAGCTTATTTTTTATTTTTTTATTCCTTCAAAACCGTGGGTGCTTATAATCCTCATTTCAAATGTGTGACCTTTAATTTTATTCCAGTATATATACATCAAACATTTTTTCACGGAGATGACGAATAAAAAAAAAAAATAAATATATATTATAATAATTTGTCAAAAAAACGATTTAGATAAAATTGATTTTCACGCGTGGGTAGTTTGGTAGATTCAAAAGGTATAAAAATGTTGGATATATATAAATAAAAAAAAAATAAATATGGGTATATGTGCCTTTGCGGTATAACTGAGGTGACAACAAAATACGGATGGGATGATTTACCGTGACAGTGGCGAAAGGAAAAGAAGGATTAAATGCTTGTTACATATACAAAAGAATAAAAGAAAATATAAAAAAAAAGTAAGCTATATATACCACCCAGAAGAAAGGAAACCTGCAATGTTCAGGGGAAAAGTCAGATTTATATCACCACAATGTACACGAGAATTTAAAAAATGATAAAACATCGAATTAACAAAAAATTACGTGTACATCCTGTATTATATAAAATTTATTAAAAGGTAAATGTGTACATCCTTTTAATGCTGGTATATATAAGAGAATATATACACAACATTGACAAATTATGGTTAAAATGAGAACGAGACTGAATCAATATTTGTCCTAGTAGAGAATACATGATTGTTTGCTGAATTAAATTGCTTGATTCACATGATATGCCCTTATTTATTCTATTTCATTATATTTTTTATATATATATTTTTGCTTTCGAATGATTATTATCGTGTTGACAGTTATTTGAAAATATAAAATAAATGAAAAAATGATTTATTGTTAATGAAATTTCATGATTATACTCAATCAGAGTTGGAAGTATATTTAAACGTATTTATAAATTAATATGTGAGCAGTGACTTTGAGGTGGTTTGTATATCATCATGACTTTCTTTGACAGGCAAAATTCTGACATTAATGTCATTATACATGTCGAATATGTTCTATATATTCAGCATGCATCACGATCTCAATTCTATTTCACTCAATGTAGGTAGGTTGGTTGGTTGGTTGGTTAGTATATAGTCAATATATACTACAAGCAACATGGATCCTTGATTATAATTTATAATGCTTTTACTGAGCATTGAATTCATGTAAATCAACAAATAAATTGTGGATAATTCATTCTTAAAATTTAAATATTGTTATACTATATTATTCAGCATTATTTTTGAGTGATGCATTTCGTTAAAAATAAATACTTTTTTTAAATTCCATTGTGTTGTCATGATTTATATGGGTATAATGTAATTAATTTTTTATTTTTATTTAGTTCAAGATTTTTAAATTATATTTAACGGTGCTGTAATATTTCATTGCAGTATAATTAAAATCATGAATGGTTTTTCTTTTAAACTCTTTATTGTTATTATTTTTATTATTATTTCATATTGTTTAAGTTTCATGATAAAGAAAATAAGAAGATTTTCGCGGTTTTTTTATTTATTTTTACAGACAACCTAATTACTTTTTATTGTCTTGGGTATTAAGTTTCACTACCTATCTTTCTTGCTATATTTTTCATGTATTTAATTTACATTAAGTCATTAAATAAAATCTATACTAAAGTATATTAATATATTTGTAATAATAAAGTTTTATTTTTACTTCTTGCAATGTCACCATGACAACGTGTTTTTTAAATTATTTTGTCCTCTCAACTTGCTCGATTACTATTTTTTTTTGTACTGTTCAGTTGTGTAAACGAGAAAAAAAAAATATAAAGAATCCACGGGGTAATCTACCCTATTCTCACGTGTTGGCAGGGTAAAAATGGCAAAATACGCACACAACAACGACGACGACGATGACGGCGATTCAACGATCTTGAAGGGCTGCATTCAGTTTGTGGGGGTGTATAACAAGAGGGCTCAGTGCAGACGTTAAAAAAAAAATAAATAAAACGATTGATATAAAAAAAAATAAAAAATGCAGACATAATAGGGTGCAAAAGTAAGAATGTGTTGGGGACACATGTAGTTTGCATAATACAAGGGATTCAAGTGGGAAACGTAAGCTGTTTAAAAATTTCCATCATCGGTAATAATCCTTCTAAAATATTATTTTAAATGTATATAAATATTGTATGTTTTTTAAATACACATATAAAAACAATATAATGAAAAGTAGAAAAAAAAAATTAAAATAAATGCATATGTTGGGGTTTCGTCTTGTGATTTTAAATTGAAATTTTCATTTTGCTCATACTGGGTGTGAGATTGTTAGCTACAATTCATCTTTCATCTCTACACTACATCCCCTCGTCGTCATCGTTCTTGTTTTGGTCCCCTTCGTCACTCTGTGTATATCCTTGACAAACACCCGGGAAAGCCAGTAGTGCACAGAGGGCGAGCAGGTGTGCTAACATCACTTGCGTTAATCCCACATCCATAACTCATTCTCTTGGGCATGACCTTGTTACATGTATAAATACACATAGACTCTATATATGCAATTGTATATACACATATCCGCAATAAAAGTGTTATGTTTTACAAGAATATCAACATACCAATTGATAAGTAATCGCTTTATGTAATAACTTTTTTTTTAATAGCAAAAAAAAATAAATTAAATTAAAAGGAAGTGAAAAAATAAAAACTTGAATGTTAATAATACATAAGAAAAATAATATAAACATGGAATTTACATTGCAAATTATTTGTTTATATATATGAATTGAATAATTAATTTTTGTCATTACTTTATGTATATCAAATTGTATTAAAATTATAGTGTAAAATATGCAAATGTTGTCATACCGTGATATTATTATTTTTTTTTTAAATTCAAATATATGTGCAGATTTTATTATTTATTTTTTCAATGAAATTGAGTATATGTATGACGGGTATTCAATAATATATATATGTAAAATATGTATACTGTATCTTCAATGCAATTTTATTCTATGCATTTTATGTATGTATAAGTGTAGAATTGAAAATGGGCATTGGCTTTTCAATCGTTTGCCGCTGAAAAGTCCAACATGCAGTTTTCTATACCAGCGCTCTTTTCTCGTTCAATTTTATACAAAAGTCTGTTGAAGTAGTTGCAGCAGTAGCAGTATATGCAGTTCCTTTTAGTGAACTATATATGTATATGTATATACATAGCTAGATTGGTATGAATGAAGCTTTGTGTGAAGAAGAGCAAGATGAGGTAGTTGATTGAAACGAACTTTATCTTAGTTAAAGACCAAGTGATAGAACTTTCAAACACAAAAGAATGTCGTATATTCATACCTTCAATTTGTCGGATTTTCACTATAAAAGGTCCTTGTAATATAAAACGTTGGCGATTTTAAACTTTTTTAAATTAATGTTATACTAAAGTAGACTAGTATTTCAAATAGATTAAATTATTATTTTTATTATTATTGAAGCATTTAAATTGTAAAAAATACCGACGTTATTATTGAGCGATTAATTTTATAGAAATTTGTACAATTTATCTTTGTTCTCACTAATGAATGAGGTTTATTTTATAAATGACTATATAATATGAAAATTATTTTATTTCATTGAAACTGTTCAGCATGAATAATTCACCGATTATTATTTTTTTGTGTTTATTTACAAAGAAAGAATAAAAATATACGCCTATCTATGTTATAAAAGATAAAAAAAAAATCTGCGTGCAAAGTAGACAAAATATTATCCTTTCGTTTGTATAAAAACTATTATAGTTTATAAGTATATGTCCATTTTTGGAAGTAAAATACGAATAAAAAAAATAATTCTATACATCTTTGGCTGTCTTTTCAATGTATTTATCATGTACACATCTTTTTACAATAAGACTTCATAGAAAAGCACAAATGTCTGCCAAGAAGTGTGCACTATTCATTGATGACAAGAAAAAAGAAAAAAAAGAATGTATGAAAGGCTGCTAAAGTATCAATTTTGAATAGAGCGAAAAATCGTTCAAAGCCCTTGTCAATGGAAATATTTATATTTATTTATTTTCTTTTTGAAAATATAAAATCATTCAAAGAACAAAATTATAACTACCAGAGTATATAGTTATAATTTTTTACCCTTTGGCAGATTTATAAAATAATTTGATCCATTCTATTTTATCTTTACCGATTTTTCGAAATCCCATTTTCTATTATTTCATTTTTTTACTTTCATATAGCTTTCATCAGTATACGCTATAGCCAAGTTATTAGTTATTCATGAATTTCGTCGAGGTAACAATTGCTGGGGTATTACTATTGCAGCTTATATTCACGCTATATAAGGTGTCGGTAAAACACAGTTGGCTTATTTTTTTTCTTTCTAGTTTTCCGCTGTAGGTCTCACTTAACAATTCTATGTTTTTGTAGATGGTGTAAAAAAAAGGCTGAGACACGTAAACACGAACCGAGAAACTATACAAGAAAATAGAAAAGAAATAATAAAAGAATTTTTAGGTATCGTGCTAAAAAAAATAAAAAGAAAAAATAAGCTGGTTAAAATTCTACTTGGCGTATGTAACAAGGTGAAAATGAAAGTTCATGTCTATGTATTTAAGTTTGCCAGAGTAAGTAGAAAAAAAATGAGGTACAACAATCGAACGCGAGGGAGGTTGGCATTGTGGCCAACTATGCCTGTTAGTATTCCAACGGGCACGAGTAACCTTTTCTCGTCTTAACTATATCATCGACACACCTTTTGACTTTTTAAGGGATGATTTTTTTCAAGCATAAAAAATAGGCATCAACTTACGTCTTACACTCTCAATATATATACAAGTACTGCATATATATATATATATATATATATATTTTGATAATAATATGTGTATTTTTTTTTCACTTGGCGTGACATACACCGAGCAGTTTTTTCTTCGATTGCTTCATTTTTAACGCTTTCCGCTCGTTAAACAAGCAAGGACCTCTCTTATACACACCAAGTTACTTAAAATATGGGATAAACGTGCTAAATCTCAAATGACCGATCTCGAAAATACTAACACTCTATGAATATATAATTTTTTTTATTCCATATATTTTAAATGTCATGAAAAAAATAAAATGCAAGAATTTTTTAGAGCTTGAATTTAATTTTATAAAACAAAATAATATGTATGCTAGACATATTTTGATGATAATAATAATTATTATTTTTATTTTGATCCAAAAAAAAAGATGCGTCAGCATCCAGAGTTGACTCTAAAACTGGTGTATTTTATCCAGTATCTTAATAAAATTCATAAACACGCGCGCGCGCGCGTGACTTATATATATATGTTCACCGCGGTATGTGCAGTTCATATATATAGCTGACGAAAAGTTGGTATTTGTCTGATGGTAGACTTACGATAAGAAACAAATTACCTGCCTCCAAGTTGCATCAGTACACGAAGGAGGTACAATGTACCGCCTGCTGTCAAGAAGAAGTAAGAACCGCGAATGCCGGCCCGAAGCACCCGTAGTGTGCGATATGGCTAAAGTACCACTGTTCAGAGTTGAAAAAATAATTTCGCACGAGCTTGAAAATCGCCTGGGAAATATATTCATCAATGTCAGTTGTATTAATTTATTTTTATTATTTTTTTTTTTCACTTTGTCTTATCACTGAAATTATTACTGCAAATATGGAAATAAAAAAATGAAAAACCAAGAATAATAATTATTAAAAAATGATAATTCAAATCATAATAAATAATAATGACTTTTTTTTTTTTTTACTTTAATTTTATGCCCTAAATAATTTTTTCTTCATTGGAAAATATTTTTCGAGTAAAGGGTTTTTGTGATAATCAGCACAGTTCAATTAATCCGAAATGTCGGATATACTTTGTACGTAGGTGACTGACAGGTGCATGTGCAAAAAATAAAATACGAGCTGCGATAATAATAGTAGAAATAATAACAATGTAAAAAAAATAGGGGAGTAAAAAAAGAAGGTAATTCACCAAGGATTGAACTGATCCAAAAAGCCGACTGACTAGCACATAGATGCGTATGTGCTTCACTTGGTTTACATGCTCAACTCTGGTACTCTTTTGCCTACTACAAGCCATACACATGTATAACTATATATTATCTAAAATGGAATACTATACGCGATTTGCTACAGCAGGCTGTGCGACAGCCATCGGATAAGGGAAAATAAAAATGGAATAAAATAAAATATAAAAAAAAGGCACAACTGAACCCTGCCATTGCGGCGCCTAATCCTAGGATTAATTTCAACCTCGACATTTTGCTTTCGAATGCAACACAAAGTTCTTTTTAACAAAAGTTCACCACATGATGGCTCTTTGTTCAAACATTATTATTTTTTTATTATTCTACCGCGTTATTTATGAATTTTTTTTTTTTTTTTTTATGGGTTTTTGCTCTACACATGTGGCTTTGCATTTCATAACTAATATCCTGTATGTATTACACCCCAAATAACAAATTCGACAAATGATGATTAATGGTGTGCAGCTTGCTCGATTGTTTTGTTATTTAAAAAAAAAATTGTTATTTTTTTATAAAAGGCATTTGTATCTGAAGTCAATGATGTATGAATAAATTTCAGCGATGAAATTTCACTCTGATGATCAAAATACCATGAACATTATTACTCTCTTTTGTCATATTTCATTTTTTTTTCCATTATTGTATATTAAAAAAATAAATTGTGATTTTATGCAATACTTCTGATGCTGACACATGACACCCTGATTTTTAATTGAATTTGATTTATATATACCAAGTCATGAAAAAACTTATCTATTATATGCAGTAGATGCAGCGAGACAAAAAAAAAAAAAAACTTTTATATATTTTGTTTGGTTCTTGTTTCATCCTCTAAAGCACAGTATTTTTTTTTTCATTTTTGATTTCACTCAGATTGCTTGAGAGACCTATAACAGCCTCTGATGGAGGTTATTACTTTTCTCGCTTTGAATTAGACCGCATTAAAAGTGACGCTGAAAATATCATGTCATCAATTTATTATTAAAAAAAACACCGATTCATAATACAATAAATTTATTCATTTTTTCCGATAGTATAAACTTGATGATAGATTTTTTTGATTGGTGAAAGGTTGATGGGGCAAACAATGTAAAACAGTGAAAGATGTTTTAATAATATAACACCAAGTCATTGGAACTAAACATAATGCTATCGATAAAAATTTACCGTTTGTAAAAAATTTGAATGAGATTGAATAAATTATTTAATTTAAAAAATAAAAAACAAATTAATAATTCATATCATAGATTTATCATTATCACAACGATGATAAATAATAGAATTAATATAAAAAAAAAAAAATTAATTAATAAAAAAAATGAATAAATTATGAGAGCATAAACTTATAAAATATTAATTTTTTATGAAGGACGTCAATATAAAGTTGCATTAAATTTAATAATTTTAGATTCATGCAAAATGAATATAATACTATCATCATTAATGTCAGTTGAGAAAATTAGATTGACTTTAACTTTGTACAGAGTTTTAGTACTGAAATAATTTCATCTAAAGAGAGGAAGAGAGAGATGCATATATGAAATCTCAAATTAAGCTTGGACACTAAATTTCAGTGCTAGTCTTAATCCCTATTCATATGTAATTTCTCAACGGACTTGATATATGTATAGAATATATATTTTTGCATAAAATTATTCACTGTGAGTTTATTTCTAAAACGTGTTTTTATCTTCGAGTGAATAAGATTTTATGTACTCCAAAGTTTCGACAGGTATATGAATACGTGCATATGCATATACTGTACATTATTTCTAACGATTTATCAATGCACGGATTATACCAACACATAAACACAATAATATTCATGTATATAAAACTTGGAATTTTCGAAAAGAAATGTGGTTTGTGTATAGTAATGCAATACCTTTTTTTTATTTCATTTTTTTCTTTTATATATATTTTTTCTACAGAAATTTTTTGTCCAGGATTTTTCTACTCGAATGACTATATTTCTCCCTATGTACCCCCATTTGCTATAATAGTGGACGCTCGTTTTCCCTAACAATTCAGTAAATTATTGTGCACGGTTGCCCCCTCATCGACCTCCCTTTTTCTGGCATCAGACAATTTCTACACCCTCGTTGTATATATGTTTTTTTTTTTCTACAACCATAGCAATATTTTTCTATACTGTATTGTAACATAAAAAATAATGTTACCAAGTTTATATAACTGACACAAATTTTTATATTTCAAAATACTATTTGTAAATATTTTAATTATAACAAGTGCAATATTGAGATTACAAATTGACACTCGAAATGAAAAATAAAAACAATTAAAACTATTAAAGTACGGTCTATCTAGAAAAATAATAATTTATGTAAAAAAAATAAAGAATAAAAATAACGATAAACGGTGAATATAATAGTGATAAAAAATTAAAATTGAAACCAGAATGGCAATCCTGACAAAAGTGTATTGAAGGTAGATAAAAATAATCCATAAATTATGTGCTTCCGCGGAAAATAATGAGTTATAAATATGTACATTGATAAGGAAGTCAGAAAGACTTCGTGATCAGAATGATTAACAGTGTCTGGCAGCTAAGGAGTTTTGAATTCTCATTTAACCGCTAAATACAGTAGGGTAAGGCAAATGAGATTGTAATTAAAATTAAAAAGAAGCAAAAGAAAAAAAAAATAACGACGACGACGAAAAGGATGAGAGGACCAAGAAAAAGACGATAAAATGATATAAAAGTTCAACGACAGATAGAAATAAAATGAAATAATAAAATAAATAAATAAAAAATGGCTTAGCTTAGCTCGACAAACGGCATAAAAGAAGACCTAGATATTTCAATAGTCCGACCAAGCGACTGACCAGCTGACCAACCGCAAAAGCCTCAATGTGGAAACCGCCTTGGTCATTTTCCTGAACCTCATCCTAGTCATTGGAATGGGTAAAGAGAAACTCGTTGAATAAAAAAAAAAAAAATGCAAATGAAAAAAGAGCTTTATAAATTTATAGACTTTGCCGGAGGAAAAAAAAAAAAAACGGTTCAATATGGGCGGTCATACGAAAGACGAGTCATTAAAACAATTAGAGACAAGCTTTCTCGTCCTTTAAAATCAACTAGCTCAAACTCATGGTATATATATTTAGTTCATTGACTTGATATGATATTTAAAATTCACAGTCATAAACCAGTATATATGTATACTGCATATGTAAAACGTAAATTTAATATTTAATACCGCATATATGTCATTAAAAGTCACTTCAAGATTAATCGTTATTCCTTCATTCCAGTTGGGAGGTCTTTTTTTTCAAGGAGCATGATCATCATCATTCGTAAATCATAATATCCATCAACATATATAAACTATATATATGAAATTGAACATAACGGTTTGATATGAAATGATTTTCTTCTTTTGCACTTGTTAGTACAAAAAAATAAAATATATATATAACATACGCACGTATCAAAAATTTACAACTATAAATCAAAAAATATATACGTGTTTTTATTAAACTACGAAATTTTTTTTTAATATATTAGAAATTTTATAAATATATTCTTACTGTCATGAAGAACTGGTGCAGTGTGATGTATTAAAAAAATATTCTTACCTGAAACATAAAAATAAAAAAAGTCATTAATCAAACTGAAGTATATATCTGGTACAAAGTTGAAATACATAAAGATACATATTTAAATTGCATGGAAAAAAAATTTCTTCGTTTTAATTTTCAAATATATATATACAATAAAAATATACTTTGAGTAACAAGAGTATTTTTTTAGGAGGAAAAAAAATTTTATTAAATGGAAAAACGAAAGATAATATTAAACTTTTGAAACGTAATATGAACAATTGTTTCAGTAACTGATGATCCATTCTTGTTAACCTGACCCAATTCAACTTCAATACTTTTTTACTAAAATTACAATATACAATTGTAATATGACATTGCGCCAAATTATCCGTCTGCATCCAAACATCTGGTTCATACTGCCCCAGTGGATAATAGGATAATACACATTGGACTTTCGCGGAAACAACAACGCCAATGTAATTGGTCCCTGTACGACTACACTCATTCACATGCAAAAAACATATATATATGCTTACATAACATGGAAAGGCAATAAGAACAGGGAAATGAGTTTGAAAAAGCTTGTCATAAATGTCATTACCTATTACCAATTTAAACCTATATACTCAAAACTATATTTTCACAAACGATTATATAAACAATTTTAATACAGTTTAAAAATGTTATAAAGTCGTTATATTTTTTTTTCTTTTTATATAAGAGTGAATGTATCATTAAGGCAACGAAAAATCATTATTTTATTTGCATCAGATTGTTATTAATTTCGATAACCACAACTAATTTGAATATAAAAATAATAAAAATCGAATTATTTTAATTAGAAATTTATAATTATTAATTAAGCATGTTAATTAAAATAAATTTAATTAAAAAAATTTGTAAACCATGAAATATACATTTAAATGAATTGTGTTATTAAAATAAATGAGTTGCTGTTGAAACAATTGAATGCATTCTGAGAATACTGGATGAAAGTTATTGCGTCAATCAAGAGTTTTAGTTGGATTTTGAATGTGACAATGTAATTATATATATATATATATATAAGGTTTACAAGTTATAAGGACATCAACAAAATAGCTAGCTTTGCATATAGGGGTCTATTGTCAAGCAAAGTCAACGGTATTCGAATGACAAAAGGTCTGACTAAACATTCGAAACTATAAACTGTATGATCATCGTGATCATGATTTTGTTGAAATATTGATCTTTATACTTGAGTATCAAGATAAAGGTGGCTCATCTTTTCTCATTTATTTTAGAATTTATTTCTTATACATCCCTTATAGTTATATGGTTATTTTATTTTTTTTTCATTTATGAAATTTCTATGTGAGATTATACCGGTTCATGTGAAATTCAGGAAATAATACCGTTTTGACTTAACAACTTCAATCGTAAAAACTTTCAACATTTCAACTGTGAAGGAAAAACGTGATGCCACTGTCAGTGGCACTATCATTTGGCTATTCTCTCATATACCTTGTAATATATAATATATCACGCTCTATGAATATATACACGTGCGTTAGTCATGCGCGAATAATAAAATGTATATGCACGGTAGAGAATCAAATGCCTTTAAAGATCAAAGAAGACTGATCATACATCGAGTACATCATATTTTCAAAATATAATAGAACCAAAATGGACTGAAAGTATTTCATAATACATTACTTTTATCAATAAATAATATTCAATTTTACATAATGAAAATTAAATAAAAAATTTTCAAATAAAAGCTTCAAATAAAATTTAACTGAGTATATTGAGTTATTTTAAAAATTCATATATAAATCAAAATGAAATGAAAAGAAATGAAAAATAAAAAAAGTCAATGAATGAATTATGAAATAAATAAAAAAAACAATTTGCATGATAGTGAATGAGACTGCAGATTGTGTTATATATACAATATTAAAAGTTAAATTCATTTTGGCTCGTTATACGCTCGTTAGAGAAGGCCACACAGAACCTTTTTATTTTTTAAATATATATTTAACCGGATTCAACTTGTCTTGTATTTCTTTTTATAAATTTTTCTTTTTTTTGATCCTTCTTCCTTGGATATATTCACTGGTTTTAGCACGGGCTTTTATCCTGATGATGTTGACTCAAGGCATCACGGCAATGTTTCTTAGTATAAAATTAGAAGCACGCGATCAAGCGTTCTGATTACGCGTGACGAGAAACCGTTTCGATGATATAGTATATAAAAAAAAAAAAATTGATGAAGGTACCCATGGGTTTGTTGTTTATGTGTTTAACAATATCAGCGTTTTGTATTTTTTGACATCTAGAAAAAGCTATGTGTACTTTTATTCTCCAGGGTACTACTAGTCTTTGGTGTCATTTTACTGAGGTTGTTGTCTTTGTACGTTTATAAAAACTGTTTGCATAAACACAATAGCAACCATAACAACAACAACAGCAGCAGTAGTATCATCAGCTATATATAAAGCATAAACTTGCATGGAGAATAAAAGTTATGTATGTGTATCTCAACACCTGCTGCACAGGTATACCATGTTCATGTATAGATTTAAAATATATATATTTTACATCACGTGAGGTGTTAACGCAAAATCTCAAGAGGCGACAATGACGATACGATGCAACGATATCTTTCATCATTTTTTTTTTTCAATGTATGTAATTTACAGTACTTGGTTACTTGGTTAACGGCTCAGCTGAAACGATATCCGTGCGACATGCTCACACACTAACCGAAGAAAATAAATAAATTAAATAAATTTAACAAAAAAGAAAAATACATTGCTACTGGGAAATTCACGTTCTCACGTATCCTTTTTTGTGTCGATAAATATAGTCACCATCATCAAACACCAACAGAGATTCAAGATATGCATCGTGACATTTTAAAAACCGGTAAATGAAAAAAGTACACGCACATGTATACACATGGATTTTTTTTTTCTACATACACTGTACACCAAAGGACACATTGACACATTGGATAATTTGAATTTTTATATTGTGTATGCAAAGATCAATGGGTAAGGATCATCTTTTGTGATTTGAGATGAAGCGTAAGTAATCACACGAGCTCGTTGACTCGCTGATGGATTATCAAAGACGGGGTCATATTGTTCAATACGAAAGAAAAATTGGTACATGCTCATGTGTATATGTATGACATCAATGTGTATAAGCAATAAAAGACTTTTACGCTTACTATATACGCAATCTAGCAGATGACGAAGCATGATATCGTCTGATAGCATTCACAAAAGAATCATACATATATACATATATGTGTATATCAATATACAAAGACCAAACAGAATAAATAACTTAAAAAATTTTGTACACTTGGTGTATAGTGAAGGTTAAATTTCCTCTTGACACAGGTCAAGCAGGCTGTTTCTTTTTTACAATAAAAATTGTGTTTGCATGTATATATACATGAATACATACATGAAGATTAAAAAAAAATTTTTTAAGTACCGTAAGAGTCCTCTTTCTTTCTCACTTCCTATTGCGAATTAAATGATCTATGGAAGAGAACCGCAATGAGACTCAACTTAACAACGTCATCTTGGGGTCAAGCACATCATACCTTCACAATTCTCATGTTACCGGACAAAAAGACGAAATATAGGTTTTTTTTTTTTTTCTTCTTTTATTATTAATTTTATTTACGGTCTCTTGGAATTTACAGCTATATTTTTTCTCGTATTTATATTGTAGCCAAGAGTCAACTTTGAAGTACAATATAAAAATTTACAAACACTGATTTAACATTGAAAAATAATAATAAAATACATAATTATTTTCATAATGATATTAACTGTCATTAAAAAAAATTCTTGAGTTATTTATTTTTATAATATATCTGAATAAATTTGTTGAGATTTTTTTCTATTTTTTTTTAAACCAATGTGATCATAAATTGACTTTACTCTCAACTTTTATAAAAAAAAAAAAAAAAAATAGAAAAATAGGGAAAAATGTTTTATACATATTTCACTTGATGTTGCACATATTTTCTTGATCAATAAATCATAACTTTATAAACGTGCTCATACGTATATGTATGATTATTTTTTGAAAAATCCAAGGTACATATGAATTGTGCATTAGTACATCAAATATACATGCACCGACGTGACCAATTAAATTTAATATTTTTGTCGAAACAGTTTAAACAAACTGAGCACGCGTCAAGAAATGCCCGTAGCAGTTTGTAACCAGTTACACTGTATATCCATATTATATAGTCAAAGGGGTAGCGCGGTTTATCTGACTTATGCATGTTAAAGCTGCTAGAGGTGGTGGTGATGGTGGCGGCAGAGAGCACATGCCGAAAATGAAAAAAAAAAAGAAGTAAAGGGTTGTAGTATATGTGAAGTTTTGAGAAAAGTAGAAAAAGCTTTCATACGAATGTATGCTATGTATATACGTGACTGCAGCTTGACAATATATACGAGGTTATACATGTTGTTTTAAAATAATCTACATAGTCTATGTACGGGTCTCGTGATGCACGAAAAATACTGGATGGCATGCACAAGAGAGTACATTTAGTTGAAAAAAAAAATAAACTAAAGAAAGAGAAAAATAGTGAGTAGTAGTAGTTTTATAGTCAAGGGGGGCCAACTTGCTGCCGTCATTGCTACCACCAGGGTGTATGTGCATGTGCAATAAAATTTAAACAACTACAAATTTATATTCACATACACGTTTCATCTGGATATACATAGAAAGGGGTTAACGGTACCTCAGAGACGTTATGTGCGCGGCATGAGATGACCCTGTCAGTGTGAATGCGCGACCTCGACGAAGATCTTTACTCACAAATACAATGATAAATTCACTCACTTTGAATACATAATATACTCACGTGTATACTGATAGATATACAGTCACACAAGAGTTTGTACTTTTTATTTTCTACAATCATCGTGATGATAGTCTTCTCTTACTGATGCATGGCTTCTTCCCTCTTCCAGTCAATCTACCCTCAAGCCAATCGTGTTTTACTTATAACATTGTATGTATGTATATTTTATACACGAATATACATCAAGTATACGGTTTGTAGTTACACGCAACTGGCATGACCGCCGATCGTACCTGATCACCCATATATTCCTAACGGGCATTGGTGAATCCGTGAGAGAACGTGAATAACAACTCAACGATGTTTATATATATATGTATGGATGGATAATCGAATACATGTCTGGTAGTTTGTGGTAGAGATAAAAAAGACGATGAAGTATAAGAAAAATAGAAAAATTTAAAAAAAAAATACATAATAAAGATTGAGATGGTACAGAAAAAAAAGAGGAGAAGAAAAAGAAGATACATATTGTAAACTTGTGTTTTGAAGGAAATGCTGACTAGATGCAACACACGTACAGAGAAATATCTGTAGAATTTGGAAATTAGATAAGACGATCGATATATAGGTATAGGGAAAATTGGAGGATAAAAAGAGATGAAAATCGTTTGACCCGTTGATCGAGTTTTCGTCAGGATGGTCGTCATCGTTGTTGTCGTGAGAGCACTCAAGTGAAGATAAAGAACATTGCCACAGAAAATAATCGAATAGAGAAGAAAATGGTGGAAGCAGATTGAAGAAAAGTATATTAGAAGGAAAAAGAAATTTCTTTTGCACATTGAAGAATAAATTTTTAGCAATTTCATGTCCCTTTAACATCCAACAACTCGAATTCTTTTGACCTCATTCCCATAGTCAACGAACGTCAACCCCTTTCTTTCATTTTATCTCTTTTTTTTTTTTTTCTTGTATTCGTACTTGATATATCTATATTGTGATGGGAGATTGTCGTGATAAATTTGTTCGTAATTGCGGGCAATGAGTTCCGGGTCGCGTCGACGAGATGGCAGTAGGCAATGAGGTGGAATATAGCTGCTATGGAACTTTTTTAAAAATATAGGTAAAAAAAAAGAAGATATGGTTTATAGGCTGCTAAATGTTCCAAGAATTGCTGAATATAGAGTAGCGAGTAATTTAATTTTTTTTCTTTTCATTTTATCTTGATGATTAATAATCAAATTTGATTATACAGCGCAAGCTATGTTTAAAGTGAAATTAAAAAATTTAAAAAACTTTAAAATATGGTGTATTTTGTTGATTATTTTGATTGAAAGAAGATACGGTATATTAAAATTTTTAATTATGTTGATGCGCTTTGACTTAATGACGTTAAAAAACAACAAGTACAAGATGAAGCTAAACATTTTGGAAGTTAGTGGTGGTCATTGTTATGGATAGCTCATCATCTCGTTCTTGTCATTAAGTTTTGGGAATGCAAAAAGTATATATACAATACAACTGTGTTGTGTTTCTTATTCGTAAACCGAAACAGTAAGCAACCAGCAAGTAATTTAACATCGCAAGTGTACATGGTATCCATGGTTTGCACCTTTTATGTTGCTTGACACGCTGGTATCGTTGTAATTACCACTCTCAACTCGTTGTTCAACACAGCACAGCAAGAAATAGCCCTTTGAGACTACCCTTTTTACTTGAAAAACTTTGTATATCTATACTATAGTTAAAACCTGATTACGATAATTGAAATTTCTGCTTCGATGACAGCACAATTTATTTTCATCGTCTTCGAATAAAAAAAATAATAATAATTCTTTTTCTCTTTTCTCATTGTTTATCGTTAATAATGATTAAAAAAAGAAGAAAAATCAATTTTATAATAAATTTAAAATATATTAAATGAAATATAATGATAACAACTTGAGACAAAAAAAAATACCATTTGAAATTGATAATAGATACGAAAATATTTATAAAAAAAAACTTGACAAGAATACAAAATGGTTGTTTATAGATTAACGTAAAGACAACGTCATATATATTGAGAAAAAAAAATGGTATGAAGAAGTAAAAAGTTGTGGAGACTGAACGTTAGGGTCGGGTCATCATCAGGTTCCGTATACTTAATCACCAAGTAATCGTTCACTCATTCTCTGATAGTCGAAACCAGACGTTTGTCTTCATACATATATACTTAATATACTCGAAAAAGAGAAAGACACAAAATAAAAGTAAAAAAAGCTAACAAAAAAAAATAAAAAGATACAAAGTAAATTTTTTTTTTATTAATCTTTTTCAATTCCCAGTAGAGACTTGATTGATGAATGTCATGAAGGTGGTACTTTTTATTTCATCATAAAACGCAACGATACAACATGAAATGCTCGAAGTCGAGTCGTAAATGGATATTTTGTGTTGTCGTCAAATGTCCAAAGTGATTCTTAAAAATGGAAAGATAATCATCGTTGACGAAAAATATAAAAAAAGGTTTCAACCGATTGAAAAACAGTAAAAAAAAAATAAAACCTGAGGCTTTGCGATATGAAGACTAAATTTAAAAAAAACTAAGGTATCAATTATCCAGATAAAGACGATTCCGATAGAGATTGAAGAATAAAAATTCCCTCGAGATGGATGGATGGATGAAATTTTTTTCTTATATATCTTTTATAAATAATTTTTTTATTTTATTTTTCATTCTTGTACTGGTTCATAAAGTCGTCGTTGCGACACGTACGCGTTACCCTGGGACGTGTTTTTGATTTCGTACCCAAGAAAACTCGTTTTTTTATATTTATATGTCTATACTAAGCAGAATGGTGACCTGCACGTTCCATTTTCTATGACTGGGCAGCGTGTGGGTCTTAGGGGTCGAAGATAAACATCCCAATTCGTGGTAGATACGTGAAGGACTCTTTAAACACATCACGGTCAAAGTCATACACAAGCTCACACTAACTAATGCACACACATATTTTCAAGTGGAAAATTAGCAGAATTCAACGGTATATATTTACAAAATTAATTTGTTGATACTTGGCTATGACAAATTTACCCTTGAAGTATATCCACTCAACGTCACAGTTTAATTCTTTTGAAAAAAAAACGAACATCATTTTTTTGTGGAAAATTTTTTTTTTCATATTACTTAAACGTATCTCTTAAATGTATGTGAAAGTTTTTTTTCTATTTTTTGCTACGCTCCAGGGGGTTCATTTTAAGTAGATGTAAATAATATTTTACAATTTGTGATGGTTTATTTTTTTTTTTTGAGGTTGTTTTTGACGCATTTTAAAAAGAACAAAAAGTCTATTGAAATATATCGATAGGCGCGATGACAAGTGTAGAAAATTTTTATTTTGCAACAAGATAAAAAAAAATACCAAGTTAAAAAAAAAATCAGAAAACAAAAAACTGTCCGACACTGCAGGAGGGAAAGCCGAAGAGCCGATGGATATACACGTTTAATTATCCTCGGTTTCGTTTTTTTACAATGTTTCATTTTCTATTTTCATTGGCTCATGGGGAGTTCGTTGGTGTTCAAATTTTGCATGGTTTTTTCTTTCTTGTCATATGTTGTATTTTCTCTGACAATTTAGCTAAAAGTCTACGAGTGCAAGTCACATTGGAACTGCGACCAGTTAAATGTATAATGTGTACTAAAGTAGGCAAAGTATATTTCACATATAAACATATTTTTTTTTTTCGTTAAATATTATTTTGCCCCTGAGGCATCATTGTTGTACCACATCACGTTTTATGTATGAGTTTCATATAAGTACATGTATATGTGTCTCTACAATACCACTCACTATGTAGCATCATTATATTACCACAAAGTTGAATTGTTAAGCACCGGTGAGATTCATATCTTCAAAGAGAGGCACTGAAGCTCGTTTGATGTGTATATGTTGCCCCAGAGAAAAAAAGATCAGTTTAAACAAAACCATTGTATATAACGTAAACCGAAAAAAAAAATTCAGCATACATTTAATTTTATTTGGCTAAATAAAAAAAAGATTTTTTTATTCTATTTATTCATTATATATTTTTATTTTTTGAATTTAAAAAGTCAACAAAAATACATCAGCTGCCTTAATTGACATGCAATTATGAAAGAAAGTGCAGCTTGATAACTTACAAAATATAACAGCAATTTAATGGACGTCCAATCAAGAGACTCAGTAAAAATAAGAAGAAAAAAAATGAATGTAAATTGAAACAATAAAAAAACATAAAATAAAAACATTAAAGTAATAATAAGAAATTAATGAAAATAAAAGATATAATGAATAAATATTAAAAAATTTTACGTACAAATATGAAGGGAATTTCTTCCAAAGAAATTATATAATTATAATTATTACAATTTTCGTTATAATTAGTAATTACATAATGAAAATAGTTATGGTTGAAACATCAGAGTAAATTATATAAACAAGTCGATAAGGGACAAAGTCGTGCAGCAGAATATAATCAGAGTAAATTAGTTGTTGAAGTATATATTTTGATGAAAAATATAATACTATTAATGGCAAATGATGTAATTCCCCAAGGACAATGTTATTAAAATAAGAATATAATTTTTTTTTTCATAAAAGTGCATCATAAAAAGTCTTATACTGCACTGTATACGTGTAAGTAAAAACATTTACACTAATACTTGTTGAGATAGTATAATTAAACATCGAAAATAACAAGAAATTTTAACACATTACAGCATGTACTTGGTTTTTCGAGCTTTAAAACATTTACAGTGTCATGTGTATTCTGAATAATTTTGATAATATAATCCATGAAGTTTTCAAAGTTACTGAAGCAATGGAATACCAGCTTGGTATATTCAACAAAATTTATATATACAACACAAACTTCTTTTCTTGATAAAGCTATAATAAAAATGTCTTGTAAATATTTTCTGTGAAATTTAATAATTTATACTTCTTGAGTATAACTCAAAAAGCTTTATGATTTTTATTATTTTGTTCATATTTATGCATCAAATATACATGTATGTTTTTTCTTTTGATATTAAAAATGACTATGATATTTATTTCTTTTATTCTTCCCTTGTAATCAATAAAATTGTTATAAAGAAAACAAAAAAAAGGCATAATTTGTACTTGGTATTTACGTCTTTATATGTTCACATGTATATTTATTTTTTGACCTATTCAATTATTATCAATGTGGATGGTAACCAAGAGACAATTATGGTGACTCAGTTGAAATGACATTTGGCTTGCGCGCGTGACGCTGTCTTTTGATATATATACCAATTTCATTAGGCTTGTAGTAGTTATGTTGCTAAGTCTAGCGATCACGATATATGGTGTACAAAGGATATAGGTAGACTGTGCAATAGGTAAGTACAGAAGGAAGGAGAAAAGAGAAATGGGAATAGACAAGGTTCATCACCCATCTATCGTTTGAGAAACCAGGTCAGATGAGAATTTACAATGCCGAATTGCATATATGAAACATTCACATTGGTGTATCCTATGTGTACACAAAATGCACTACTGTGACTCTGATATATCGAAGACAACTACCATACTACCACAAGCTTCATATAATATTTTTTTATATTCACAATTTGCATATATAAAAAACCGTCAAAAGAAACTCTGTATATAAGTGTATAATAAATATTCAAAATAATTTTCGATATTTCACACGGGCAAATATAAAAGAAAAAATAAAAAAAAATCTAAATACGTATTTTTTCTTTTATCTCATTTAATATTCTTCACATATGGTGAATGAAATATATATATATATTTTTTCCACTCTTTGTGTTTATCAGACTGTGATTCTTAACTGAGATATAAAAAAAAAAATTGTGTCTATTTATATTATGTATACCAACCAACTTGTCTGTCTATTTCTGAATATTTCTATGATAAATAATATAAATGTTCATATTTTTAACTGATAGAAAATGTCACAGTATCTCTTGCAATGTTGTCTTATTAACATCAAACACTAACAAGTACATAGTATACATTTATATGCCAACATTCTGTAACCTTCTAACACGTTGACTGTCGTATTAACTCGCGAGACCAATGCGTGTCGACTGCTGCATCGTAAAATCACGTTCACTTGTCTTTACTGTATGTTATACTGTGTATCCCCCCATATACATGTACTTAGCCTTTTGCTTGCTTGCTTGAATATACATCTATATAATTTTGATACTATACATCAGCTACACGTGGAATTATAATTTATCCTTATCTTTATACATAGAGATGTATTAAGTCATCCCAGCTTCCTTTCACTGAGCTTTCCTGCTATCTCTTTGCAACCCCTTGTATCTTTTACTCATCTATATGCGCTTTATCCTAACACTTCCATATTTTCTCTCTCAAACCTTTGCATAGATTCACCACAATTTACGGAAATATGTCTTCTCAGTACATATATACATATATTTACAGTCCTTTTATAAATGACATCTTTGAGATACCGGATTATGCGTAATTGTAATTTCAAAATATACTTTGGAGTAATGTAATCTTTGAATACCCGCATATTCCTACTTGCCTTTTTATTATTATCATTTGCTTTTTCTTCAAAAGATTTTCTCTCTCTTTGGGGATATACTCACACATTTTCATATATAAAATATCTTTCAACACCCTCAAACCTCTTTCCCACATTTATGAATTTATCAGTAAATTCGAGTTTGGTATAGTATAAATTTGCATTACTAAAATGGAATCTCATCGCAAAATTTCAAGTAGATATGGAACTTTGAAGGTTTAATAACTTAAATAATATATGAAGAATCTATATTGTTATTCCATATAACATTTTGATTCTATTCGATATTTTAAATGTTTCTTAGAAAACTCATTATACACTCGACAGTTTTAAATATGACAATTTTAATTGGACCATTATTCCGGTGAATTTACTCAAGTATTATTATAACCGAATTTATATTTTATTTTATCATATATATATATATATATTTAAAAGACAAAACATTTTACAGTGATTTCAAAAGTATACAGTTGACATGAATGTGTCACGATATATAGTTTTGATTTTCGGTTGAATTTGCTATTTACGCCATGTCGATGCAGCCAGTCTCGTAAAATGACATGCGCAACCGATTTAAATTCAAACACACAAATACATACACTGCACCTATATATTTAAATCTTTTTTATTTTTATTTCTATATTTTTTTACGTATATATATATATATGATATTTTTTTTCCTCGACATTGGGCTCGATCGATGCCCACAACGATCGCGATAACCATATCGCGAGATGCATCACCCGTCTGCCGACTGTGAGGCATATATTTATGAACATTTACACGTATCCGCCACAAACACACATATTCACATATGTATAAATTTTATACATCTTCAAGTGTACTGAAAAGCACTGTAAATATATCTGTACGTTTACAGTTTATTTCCCTCCCTTTAATATATTTTTAAGTCTTTTGGCAGTGCCAGAGATCGTCTGGGCGTATCTTACCAACGGCGGTACTTGTATAATTACAACGAGCTAGGCACAATGTAATGTATATAAAATCCAATGCTCATGTACATTTTTTAAATTTTAATTTCTTTTTGTTTTTATATAGAAGTACTTTTGTACATTACTCTACACCTAACCCATCCCATTACATATATTTCTTCATAAAATATATTTTCAGACACAAGAAGCAGAAAAATCTGAGAAATTATTAGATAAAATATATACAAGATGCGACTCTCTTTTGCTGCAGGCAAATTTATACAGCGTCATTGCAATATATTTATCATGTAGGAATATATGGAACCACAACCAAGATATTTTTTACACATCCTGGTAAAAATATAACCAAGTCATTCGCTACAATTTTCAAGTGAAAAATTCACATAAATTGATGAAAATAAAAAAAAATAAAATAATGCATATGATTATCAATGCCATTTTTTTTTATTTTACTTTTCTTTGAGATAAATTTTGGTGAAAGAATGTTTTTTATAAAGTGCACACTGTGCACCACACAATTCTTGAATATACTTTTTGAAAAGTAAGGAAAAAAAATATAGGGATATCTTCTATCGCTTCACTTGCTTGATAGTCGTAGCTGTTCAAGCGTAAATAATGACGATGGTGACGGAGCAATCGTCTTGGGATGTCCACCCTCTCTATTTTGATTCTCTCTTTGTCTACATTCATCCCGATGCCATCCGTTTTCTATCGCAATTTTTCTTATTCCCTTATGGCAGACTTGGAATCTCTTTTCAACAGGGAAACTACGAGGAAATAGTTGAAGAAAGTGACTATCACGGTGGGACAAGAGTAAGAAAGACGAAATAAAAAATAAAAGGAGATGAGTAGTTATCTTAAAAAAATAAAAAATAAAAAAAAGAAGAATATAAAATGAGGCTTGAATTGAGTAAAAGTGATGAGGGTGAATTGAGAGTAGAAGAAAATTGAAAAATTGTCTGTCTATATATATCTACAATCAAATACAGTTTCTATTTTTTTTTTCTTATAAACTAATGCTTTGATTTAAATCACCATTTTTTGCTACTTTTTTTTTATTCAAACATTTTGTATACCTTCTGTTATATACCATAGGTGGTGGGTATATATATACAGATGGGTTGTTTTTAAGATAGTGAAATCGAGGGTGTAAAGAAAAAAAGAATATCGATGAGCTATTATTTATTTATATATACCCCAAGACTTATCCGAAGAATTTATAAAAATTTAACGTGAGAATGCCCAATCGTTGATGTGCATGACTGTACTGTTTTCCTTTTTTTTTTTACATCAAGCCTATTAACCTTAGGGAATTTTGATATTAACATGTTCTACTCTATCTTTTCTCTTGCTTTTGAAGCACCATATACCAGAAGATTCTAATGAGAACAATCTAGTCCTGATGCGTAATTACAAAGTTAATTGGACGATGCGCGTGTCGCTGTTTCAGCGAGTATTATATATATACGCTGTTTATGTGTGTATCCATGTTACAGAATGCGCACATTTTCCTTTTAACAAAATCGTAAAATAATTGGATAAAACTGCAAAGAGAATCAGGGACGTAATCTATTGAGGTAGTAAAAGCGAATGTATCTTAAGCTTGCATTTATCATCATCAAATTTAATATATATCGAATATCGTAATTTTCTTACTTCAAATATTTGTTGAAAATTAATTTTTATTATATTTATTATAACAAAATATTATAATATTATTTATTATAAATAATATTATATTATTTAATTATTTTTCTTTTGTCTTTTTACTAAACACAAATGAAGTTATGAAACTTTAATATTTTCTTTGTTGAATATAATATGAATACACAGTGATATTCAGTGTTTGTGTGTGATTGTAGACAAGAGATATTCAAACCGGCTCGTGCCATGATAAATCCCTCTTATACTATAGTTATCTTATTCCTTTATCTTTGCATCACATATATGTTCTTCACTTTAAAACTTTCTATCATGCGTGCAGAATTATCCATGAGTAATTGGAAAACTCAACGAGATACCACAAGCTTATGTATAAATATACACACGATGCTTTCTCACTATATCGTAACGAGTAATTACCCTCGACACATTTAAACATCGCCCACACCATCCTCACATGCATAATATTTTTTTAAAATGTATTATTTTTACTCAACAACTTTTGCGTGATAATAATTGAAAAAATATAATTAAAAAAAATATACACTTAAGTAATCATATAAATTTACACAAATACTTGTATAATCATTGTATTTTAAAAATTGTTGTAAGCAAAGTATGAATATATATATTAAAAACCTAAGTATATATTCAAAAACTTATTCAAGTTATTAAAAATAAAAAAAAATTTTTTTACAATACGGAAACTATGTGAAACGATAATCTTTAAGAATACAGTATTATATAGAAAAATAATAAAAATAAAGTATATTGCATAGAACTTTAAAAAGAATGAGTTTACCTTCATAACAAAATTTTTATAGTTTTTTAAAAAGCTCAATTTTTATATGCATTTTAATATAGAAGTTTAAAAATTTGTTAGTTGATTTGTTCTATTTTTTTATTCGTTTAAATAAGCACTGAGAGCATTTTGAAAAGAATATTGACAGAAAATTGACACGAAAAAAAAATTTTAAAACAATTGAAAAATACTCAATTACGAAACAATGAACTACCGAGAGTTCTATTCAACTGTACATGTTTATCGATGTAAACTTTTATCAGTGTAAAAAACAATGTATATATATTTTTTTATTTTTTATATTTCACCTATAGTTACTTGTGTATTGTATTCATGTAATAGCTGGGCTAGGTATATATAAAATGAGAATAATGCATTACGATGCATGTTACGTTGCATTAATATAAATATGAGCCAACATTTTTGTATAATAAAAGTATGCTATAAGTTTTTTCGTGTAGGAGGACTTTTGCTAACTTTAACACAACGACATAGACGAGCTGAATTTCTAGGGTGTACAACATTTTACACCGGTCTTCATCGATTGCGTAATTTGAAACTTTATATCGCGTCACATCGAGAGAGAAAAAAAGTGAAAGAATAATAAAGAAAAAAAAGAGAC
Source organism: Aphidius colemani (assembly GCA_030523065.1). NCBI lineage: Eukaryota > Metazoa > Arthropoda > Insecta > Hymenoptera > Braconidae > Aphidius > Aphidius colemani. The sequence goes on from JAPYYR010000533.1 coordinate 80,319, forward strand.
CATCAGTACTTGCACATGAAGCATTTTTCTGTAGGCGTATATAGTTTTATGTATGTTCATCTCGCAATACCACGTTCCTTTGAAACTATAAAAACAAGTCGGGTAGATTATGATCAGTAAAAATATTAAACCTTTTTTTTTTCTTTCTTATCTTTTTTTTTTTTTCTCTCATTGTTCATTATTATTTCATATACGTATTTTTTTATTTTCATTCTTTTATTTTACCCATCATTTTTATTATATCTTTTGCAACTCATGGGATCAATGAGTATATGGCTTCAAGTGAATACACGAGGTAATCGCTAATAAGTATTATAAAAATTATTCTATTTCATTCCCACATGTACGCATATTCTTCGATAATTACACGGCAATATATAAAACTAGAAAAAAGATTATTTAAAAAATCATGCAATATAATTATTCAACAATAAATATAAAAATATAATATTGTTTTTTATTAAATGAGGTTTATACATGCATGTAAACTAAAGTTTCAGTGTATTGGAAAAACTATAAATATTAAATTTTTAGTAGTCTCATCTCCGTTAATTCTCTCAGCAATTTCCGGGCTTCCGGAATTAGCGTCAGTTTAAAAGAAGAAAATATTTTTCATTTCTTAAGTTTTAAAAATAAACAGATAAAAAATAAATAATGAGGGAAAAGAAAAAAAAAAAGAAAACATAATAGACGAATTTCACATGAACAAGGGTTATTCATCAATTTTTTTTTGTTTTTTTTTCGTTAAAGCTTATCCCAGTATATGACAAGGAGCGTCCAACATAATCACCACTTTGAGAGAAAGGTCAGACTCTGCTGATAGTTAACAAAAACAAAGTAAAATAAAATATAAAGCAACAAAAAAAAAGGTATACCGAAAGAATTAGTGGCAGCTAGAAAGAGCTTTTCAAATTGCGAAAAAGAATTGTGGTCAAAAATATATATATGATTTTCTTTCGTTTATCCCGCCATAAGACTGTGTGGTATTCTCGGTCTACTTGGTTCGTTGGAATTTTACGATCTTAAATTCACTACTCACTTTGCTTTTCTCATATCTAACTTGTTTATTGTTTTTATTTTTATGATTGTTTTTTACTTTTAAAAATATTCTCGCTCTTTCTCTCTCTCTCTCCTATCTGTGCTTAGAAATTAATTAAATCAATGTATACAGATGCATTCAAAATGTTAATTGTTTATGTGTATCTGTATCCATAACGTATATATCTAATGTCAAGTGCAACACGTAAATTCAGAGTGTGTCGTACGCCACGATGCATATCCGTTATTTATGACATTAGGTATAGTTTAACAGGATTCCTGATACTAATGAGACCTGAATGTAACACACTGGAACTTTGATTTATCTATATATATATATACTATTTACCGAAAATATCAATACAATTCGTCTTGATCCTTCGTTGGCGATTGACAGACTCACTAAATCATTGTATTCAAATATAAATGCTTTCTTTTAAATTTATGTATTTTTTTTTTTTTGTTTATTGCGTGAAAATAAAAATATTGCATAGAAAATACTTTTGTGCTTGTGTATTCAGCCAACAAACCAACAAGTACAGAATAAAGACAGTTTTTTTATTTCTTTTTTCTTTTCTGGTGTTTCAAGGATTTCCTCCTATTTCTCAGGATAAATCGTTCAAGTTTCCTGTAGAATTTTTTTATCAATTTTTTTTATTTTCAACTACCAATGCATCAGTTTAACCGGACACGTGTCTTATTTTTTTTGCAACAAAAATGTCGGAAAAGAGACATTCATTTTCCTCAAACCATTGCTCAATATATAAATTTATTTCTCGTATGTTTTTTCCTGTCATTTTTCTGTATGTGAATATGATGGAATTTTTTATTTTACTTTTGAAATATTATTAATTATTTTTTACAGACACGTCAATGTGTTGAGTGTTATATGGAGGGATGGAGTTCAATGACTTTATTGATGATAAATATTTTCCTAAGTGCCTACACCCTCTTTCTTATATTTCATCGCCCATCAACATCTTCGTCTATGTCTTGTTGGTCGTTGTCGTTGTGACGGTCGTCATCATTCACTACGAGCATAATTATTCTCATATCGTTGCATAAAATAGGAGGTGCAATATGACTCTTGCTGAGTTAGCATTCGACGTGTATTATTTATACATCATGAGTTTTAAATCAGACATATGAAATTAATTACAAGCCATAAACACAATAAATAGAATATTTTATATTTATATTAAATTTTAATAACAATTTCAACTGGGCATACGTGGGCAATCATTGTTTTTTTTTGTGGCGTCATAAATTAATTAAACAAAAAAAAATAAAATTAGTTGAAAATGTTGGGCGACGAAAATGCGAAAGATAAAAAAATGAATGAGAAACAAATGTGCTTGTGTATGGATATTGCTTGCACGTGTTTAGATTGGTTCATATATAAATGTTGTGTTATCGGTGGGACGCGTGTGTCTGCCACGTTTCACTTCCCATGAGGGTACAAAATTTCATTATAAATCATAAACAAACTCATGAAATTCTCTACGTCATCATAGACAAATATTTCACTATTGAATTATTTTTCAAACTTTTTTTTTCTAAATATACTTATATATATATTATTATTTTTTTTGTCTTTCTCACCCTATAAATGAATCGCGTGTTCATTCAAGATTCAATTGATCAGTAAGCATTATGAATAACCCAGAATTGTATCATTAGCACACGAACAAAAAACAAATTTAAAAAAAATAATATTGTGACCTAAAATTTACATTTATAAAAGTCCTAGTTAGCTTTATTCAACGAAAAAAAAAAGTAAATAAAAAATAATAAAAGTGGAACATTATAGATAGATTCTTTTGATGTATTTAATATATTTTTTTTTGGATAAATGTAACAATATATTTGTATATTTATACAGAAAAAAATAATAATAATACCGACAAATAAAAATATTACAAAAGATATGTATATATGTATTGTAAGAAATGACCTGGTTTTTATTTTATCACTTTTATTATTTTTCATATAAATGAAAATAGGGCTGCTTGCAAATACCTTATGCTTTATTTATTTTTATTTATTTTTTTAATTTCTCAAGCTCAAGAAGCAAGCTGTCGTAAGATGTCATTTTATTAACTTGGGCTTTAAAGAGTCGTACAATGTTGAGGTATACCTTTAATAAAATAGTGAATAAAATGAAAAATAAAAAAATATATAAATCCTGATTTTTGTCTCTCGTTCTTGCACTCTGTTTGTTACCGTTTTTTTTTATTTTATTCTATATTATTTTCCATTTTTTTTTTTTTGTTCTTCACTTGAGGAAAAAGCTCGGGTTAGTATTCTTTCGCCCTGCTGACATGTTGTGCCTCTCGAGACCCCCTTACACTTCATCCTATTTCTACTTTACGTCACCAAACTTCACTACTTTACGTTTTTTAGTTATTATTATTTTTTTTAGTGTCTTTCACTGAGTCAAATATTAATTCCGCGCTCAATGCTTCCACTTTTCTTCGCTCTCTCAGTCTCTTACTGTCGGAATATTAAGTGCGCGTGCATAGTAAAGAAGAAAAAAAGCAAATAGTAAAAATAATAAAAAGAAAGAGCAAAAACTGAGAAAATAAAAGCAAAATTATACACGAAGCCCTGTATAAATCTCAACACCAAAAAGATCTCAGCCCTTTTTTTTTTGTTTTTTTTTCTACCTCTGGATTTTTAATTACAGCTTTTTTTTATATTTTTTCAGGACGACCGTTTCCATTATCCTTCCGACCATTAACCCCGTCAAAAACTTGAGTGTAACGCTGCGATATACTCCCTCCTATTCACAGCTCAAGAATAAATAAACTTATAACCGTCACTATGCATAATTGCGAAATAAAATTTTGTAAAAATTCACTGCTTTAGATAATAAAAAAAAATAGATTATTTTCATGAATTTTCATATATGAATTCACACACCATTTTCGCCTCTATTTATTAAACTTTTTTTTTCATTTATAATCTTTCTGTTAATCATCATTTCATATATATGATTTTGTATTTTTTATTCTGCCATTGTCTATACTTAATTATATTTATTCATCGTATATATTTAGATTTTATTACATCAACTCTATAATTTTATTTTTTGCACCATTCCCTTGACACACCTCCCACGTTTCATCGCAACTTAAAGCCACACCTTAAGCTTCATCTTCAAGACATTTCTTAATTATACTTTATCGCAACTTTGTCACACTAATTTAAATTCAAATTGTCAAGTTTTCGCATATCAGACACCTTTATTTAACAAACGAATGAATAATCTTTAACGCAAATATTATATTCAAATTTTTTTTATCCCTCGATACGCAATTTTTTTATATCTTTAAATATTCACCCTTTTTTTTCACCATTTTTTTTTTTTTTTTTTTTTTTTACTTATATTTAAAATTAGAAAAAAAAAATAATAGGTTCTTTAACGAGTTGCAAAATATCTCGTTGTATAATTATTTAATTAAAAGTATACAGTTTGGGTTTTTGCCCTTTCTTGCCTGCGGCTTCTTTTAGAAAAGAAATATATTATATAAATAAAAAAAAATCAAGAATATATATTAATATCCGCACAGCTCATCCAAACTCTGGAGGCTGATGAGAACTTTCATCTGGATGTGGTCATCCTCTGTTCATGTAAAATAATTTTAGTTTAAAAAGTCCCCGAGGAGTACAAAAAAAAACTTGATGAATTATTTGAAAACAAAAAAAAAAAAAAAAAAAGAATAATAAAATAACATAATAAAAAACTCAAACAAGTGAATACAAAAAATAAAACGCCAAAATTAATATAAAAAATGTTTTATTTTTTGCGTCATTTTAGCCGCATTCTCATATGGAGGTCGGTATTGCGTCTGTGAAGTTTAACAACAGGGTGAATTAAAGAGTGTAAGAGAGACTAAAAAGAAGTGCAGAGAAGTGAATAAAAGGGATGGTAATAAAAGAGATAAAGTAATGAATAAAAAAAATGTATAAATATAAATAAAATAATAAGAAAAAGAAGCCGTTGAAGTGAGGTCGAGGGCCGGCCCACACGCGCTGGTCTCTTTGACCGCCAAAGTCACATATTCACTTTCACAATGTACGCATGCTGTTACATACATGCACACATACATTTAGCAACATTTTTATGAATATAACATATATATACAAATATATAATTTATCTGTATATTAAATAAGTACATGTTGTCTCTTTGCAAAAAAAACAACCTTTTGGATTTCGTTTTTTTTTTTTTCGTATGATTTTTGTTTTATACGTCTTTCAACTTGGCAATTTTCTAATGGGTTGTTCATATATGGATACATAAATGTATGTAATATATAAATACATATA